>WBZZ01006180.1:87500-140000 GCA_019918135.1 Paulinella micropora
GGCTTGTCAGATGCTGGGCGACCCCAAAGCACTGCACGTACCCCAACAACACCACGCACTACATAGCTACACACACACACACACACACACACAGCACGCAAGTAAAGATATTGGCAAGTAAGCTTGAGGGTGACAGGCAACGAAACTTTCGCGGTATTTGCGGTGATTTCCCGGAAACTTACCACATTTCACATGCAGGCTTCTTTGTGTGTGGTGTGGTATGTTGCACATGATCACAGTGCTGTCAATTGTCATTTTTTTGGCCAAATTTCCGCGGGAATCTGTCAAAAATTTGGCTGATTCGGAGAATTGTCTACTTATAATACGCGTCGGTCAGTTTCTGTGAGTGACTGCTACTCGATCCGTATTTTTCCTTATGTTATGTATATATGTCTGTACGTGTGTTGCAAGGCGGCGAAGTTGGACTGGGCAAAATTGGCCCAGCTGGACCCGGAAGCGTACAAGGAGGTCAGTGAGGAAAACAAACAAGCAAACAAATAAAAACAAAAGAAACAAACAAGAAAAAAAGCAAAAGCAGACGAAAACAGACAAAAACAAACCAACAAAGAAGAGGAGAGAGAGAGAGGGGGGGGGGGGAGAGGGAGAGATTGGCCAAGCACAACAACCACACAAGTCTGAGAAGTTCCTAGTTGTTAACTACATTCAACAACGACTTCAAGCGCTTCGTTCTCAGCCCCTCCTTGTGCCCATAAACTGTGCCATGGCTCATTAGAAAGCCTTGATGAGAGCTTTCCAAAATGTGCTACTGCACAAGCCGCAATAATCAGAAGTGGCTAAAGACCAATTGCTTGAAGTCGTAGGTGTTGACTGTACTTGACACAAGTCTGACTGCTTGTGCTTCCAGGTGAAGCACAACGACCACACCAGTCTGGTGAATGCCTTCACTCGCTCTTCAGGTTCTATTTATGTATCTATCTATCTATCTATCTATCTATCTATCTATCCATCCATCCATCCATCCATCTATCCATCTATCTATCTATCTATCTGCCCTACCTACCTACCTACCTACCTACCTATCTATCTATATATCTATATATCTATCTATCTATCAATGTTCAGACGGCATAAAGACTGCTACACAAGAGCTAATGGAGGGCATGGAGGACGCACGCGACACTGGTATATATGCATATATTTATGTGTACGTATATATGTAAATTTTAAGATTTGCCCCTTTCGCCAAATCTTCACGAGAAGCACGGTCAAACTTTTGCTAATTTTTTTCTAAGGCTTTTGTCCCGATGTAGGCGAAGCGAGAGTGACGAGATTTAGAAGGTGGAGGTTTTGGATGAGGACGTGGGAAAATTTTTTCATCATTCTAAAATTTCCGCAAATTTTTACGAAATTGACTGCTCAAGGTTGGTTCTTGCCCGTTTGCCAAATTTTCACGGGAATCACGGTCAAAATTTGTTCATGATTTCTACGTTGTAGGTGTTTATGATGTGTAGGCGATGAAAGCGACGAGATCCAGGAGGTGGAGGATTCGGATGAGGACGGGGCAGGTGAGGGGACAGGTGCAACCAAGAGGACAAAAGCTAATGGCGCCACCGCGGTCCAGAAAAAACCGACCAAGGCGCAAGTCAAGGAGCAGATGAAGCGTGCGAGAGAAGCAGTTGATGAGCAGATGAAGGAGAGGGCGGAGCGGGGCAGGTGGCCTCTCATCAAGAACGCGGTCAAGAATGTCGTGTGGATCTGGGCGATCTATATGTTTTCCTTGTGGTTGAGAATGAAGTTTCGCGGAAGCTAGAGAAAGTTCGTAAGGTAGAATGAAACAAGGACTTGACGTGCCTGCGATCGGTGCTGTTTCTGCCAGACTGGTTCAAGTTGTTGTGGCTTGTGCATGAGCTCAGCTGATGAGACCTTTTTAGTGAGCCGTGACACAGGTTTGGGACGTAAGGATCGGGTGAGAACGACAGGTTTGGGACGTAAGGATCGGGTGAGAACGAAGCGTTTGACGTACTTGTTCGTTCTACCTAGAACTGAGAACCTGTCTGAACCCCTTATGTATGAGTTGTACTGACTTACTGCTGCACAGTCACGGTGTACCACTCCAAGGCGTGTGCTACGACAAAATTCAATCAAATTACTAAGGACATTCGAGTAGCAGAACAGCCCAATTTTAAACTTATTTTTCTCAATCAATATTTGAGGTTAAGAAAAAATACTGAGCACACCGTTGAAAGGCTCTGTCCGGGCCTGAGCTTGGAAATGCTGGCTTCAGCATTGTCGTATCTCTTAGATTGATGGAGAAATCATATGTATGAGATCAAAGTTGTAGGGTTTTGTCTCTTGAACGTCCCGGAGGCTGTACTTGAATTACCATATACTGTAATCTTACGAAGTAGTACTTCACAATACTTACTAGGCCGGACATAACTGAGTAATCAGTGCCAGCTCCAACGACACACATCACATATGCCGGACCATACTGACTAACCTAATTAATATATTAATATTAATATGTCTAACAACTTGAAAATAGAACTTTTTTCATTAAAAACTTTTTTAATATTATTATTATTATTATTATTAAGATTATTTGGACACCGTGATAGCCCAGTGGTCAAGTTCTACCATCTGGGCCCTGTCGCCAGTTCGATTCCCGTCGGTGCCACCAGTATTTTCATTGAACATACCGATCCGTCTGGACCAGTATTTTCATTGAACATACCGGCCCGTCTGGAAGTGTTGGAACTGCCCTTGCGGGGGTGTCATTAGAGCTTATCGTCAATTCTTCGTACTCCCCTCACGGGTGAGACGATGGAGGCGCATGTGCAGAAATGCATCAGCCATTGACAGAGAAGCACTATTATTAAGATTATTATTATTATTATTATTATTATTATTATTATTATTATTATTATTATTATTATTATGGACACCGTGATAGCCCAGTGGTCAAGTTCTACCATCTGGGCCCTGTCGCCAGTTCGATTCCCGTCGGTGCCACCAGTATTTTCATTGAACATACCGGTCCGTCTGGAAGTGTTGGAACTGCCCTTGCGGGGGTGTCATTAGAGCCTATCGTCAATTCTTCGTACTCCCCTCACTGGTGAGACGATGGAGGCGCATGTGCAGATTTGCATCAGCCATTGACAGAGAAGCACTATTATTATTATTATTATTATTATTATTATTATTATTATTATTATTATGGAATAACCTCGGCTTAGTGCAGTCTTGCCCTCAGGAGCTCCATCGGTGGCCCCGATCATCAGGCGAGAGACTGACACGGGGGGGTGGAGGACCTCGAACAAGGGTATTGGAGGCTTATGTCCGTTGAGGATATGCCATTAGCTGCATCAGTACGCCTCAGATATAGTATTATTATTATTTATTTATTTATTAATAATCTTTTTTATAACCGTCACATTCTAATGAAAAGTGTCTCCACTTGACTTGAATGTCGTTAGTAATAGCGTATGTATATACATTTTGGTCTGATGTGACTTCGCAATTTAACTCCTGAGAGTCACGTATACTTCAGAATTCAAGTTTACACAAAGTTTTATCTATTAAAAAAGTTAGAATAATATATTAATTGTATTAAATATATTAATCTGGAACTCCCACCAAACGCAGTTAGCAGTAACAGAACTTCAATAGAAAACAGAAAAGGCGCGAAGCGCAGAGCGCAAAGTAAACATGACTGGCCGGATCTAAGTAATGGCTCTAACGACACTGTTACTCCGATACGGCCGGCCGAGTAACAGTCTAATTATTAATAATATTGATTATTAGTTCCAACACTCCCCCTGGAACAAAAGTAAATTATGAAAGTTACTGCATGTCCTAATATATGTTACGACCACTATTACTATTTGTGAAACGTATGAAAACACAAACTCAAAACATAACGTAACCACTGTTACCCTCACACTCTCCGAGACGTGCAATCAGGCTTGGCTACCCGCTCAGACCGCGGCAAGTATGTATCGGTTAGACCCGCAATCTGATTGGGCTTACCTGAGGAGAAGAAGATTAGTGTCCTACCCACCCTTTATCGCTTAACACATATTACTCGGTAACGGATGATAACATTATGTAAATCAGACACATAAAACATACCATCATGAGCATGTGTTAATATGATCCAGGATAGATATGATAACATATAAATATGATAGTTATGCAACTATGCTAATTCATCATATATTAACGTATATATGAGCACTATAAAAAACTGACAGCGCTTCCCGTAAGAGGTATATGAAGAAAAATTATCCAACTATGTTCTGGTACAGCTAGGAGACAGTTGCCGAGGTCTTTCGAAACGATAAAGCACCCGAAGGTGTTGCGAGACGATCAACGACCCTCCGACTGCCATCATAAGCCTCCAACTCAGTTGGCTTAGTTATAGTATATACGTATATATTTATTGATGATAAGCGAATTAAATATTACGCAAAAGTACAATTAATCTGATTCCCCCCATTAGCCCCCGGATCCATTCGAGATACGCAGCGAAATGCATGGATACGGACGTTCGCAAAGACAAACGCGGATACGTGCGTGGGGGTGGGCTCGGAGATGAGCGCGGAGAAGAACATAGAAATGGCGAACAGAAGAAAGAGTCCACCGGTATCTCCCCAATCACACTCTCCGCCCGGTGGAGGTAGACCCAGTACTTACAACACTCCCCTCTTAACGTATACGTATGCGTAAATTTAAAATCGCGACTTATTGATAGTATTAATACATATGTATAATGGCCCATAAAATACGGATATATGATAAATCCTTAACTATTTCGCAAAATGCGAGAAATCAATCCCGAAGCTGATCATACACCCCTTGTCCACGATGAACGAGACTTTGTTTGCTAGGACATTGAATTTTTCGTGCTTGAAATTGATCTTAGTAAAAATGTCCGCAAGATTATCTTCGGAAGGTACCCGGAAAAGTTTGACTATTCCCTTTTTAACCAGCCGAGTAAGGAAATGGTACCTAACGTCAATATGTTTGGTTCGGGATTCTCCTAACCCCCTCTCGGACAACGTTAAAGCTCCCTCGTTGTCTTCAAGTAGGATAGTAGGTCCTTCAAGGCATATCCCCATATCATGTAAGGTTTGCCTCACGGCCTCGTTAGCCGATACGGTTTCTGCCTCAAGCGTGGATTGGGCGATGACAGGCTGCAATTTCGAAAGCTAGGCTATGGGAGCCCCGTTGAAAAGAAAGATAAACCCCGATCGAGACTTACGGGAAATTCTCTCCCCCGCAAAGTCTGAGTCGACAAATCCGACCAATGGGTTGTCCGCTACGATCTTGTCAATGTTGGCTACTACCGGGACGGTAAACTCGTCTAGTTGCGACCCGCCCAATAGATTGACACCATACTTTTCTGTGGGGATTTTACCGATAGCCTTCATAGCCGCGGATGATTCCTAGATGGTCCCCATGACTTTGGAGACTTGGGAAGTTGGAAAAGGCGGTTGAGGTATTGCAAAAGCCGGCGGTCCCCTCTACGAAAGAAAAGAGCGCGTGGGACAAGGATCCAAAGGAACATCCGGTGTAGCATAGCATACGAAACATCGGGATTAGGGACTTGTGATTTCGCAGCTATACTCATCGGGCAGATTAGCAGCACGGGTGTGGACGGCCAGAAAGATAAGCATGCGGATGAGGCATATGAAAGGAGCCGGTGCCCTTTCTTTAGAGGGGCAGGGTTTTCAGAAGTGAAAGGGGTCTTAGCAGGTATCTCCTCCAAGTATCCAAGTTCCCCTAAAATGAGGAGTTCGTACTTTCGCTGATGCAACAAGATCCCTTTATCGGTCTGAACGATCTGGATGTTCTTAAACTCGGTCGCTTTCCCGAGGTTCTTGCATCTAAACCCATGTTTCTCTAGGCTCGCCACTAATCCCTCATGTGCGCGCTGGGACGCTGCGTGTATCCCATCGTCCACATGAAAAGATAAGAGTTGATTGGACTTGAGACTATCCTGAAGTTTGACATTTAAGGAAGCACGGTCTAAGGTGAAGGTCACAAACCGTTGCTTACTTATCAACTCATGCGATAAGAGGTCGTACCACAACCGTCCGGATTCAGTGTCCGTACAGGGCTTTCTTCAGGAGCCAAATAAACCCTGGCCTTTCAAAACCGGGAGGGGGCTTAACGTAGATGTCATAAGGCATCTTGGCGTGCAAGTATGCGGTGGTGAAATCTATGAGCCAAAGGTCGATCCCAAAACAGGCTGCGTAGGCAATAATAAGAAGGATGGTCCTATGGTGGGCGGTAGGTGAGTATGTCTTTTTGGGGTCATATTGCAACCCGGCTTTGAGCAAGTCACCCCTTAAGGTGATCCTTGCTTTGTGGAATTCCTCAGAGGTTCCTTGTTGTTTCACCGAGTCTATCCAATTAAGAGGAATGATCGGTGACCCAGACCTCTGTGCCTCACTTTATTTGCACCATTCAAAGGCTTTCAGCTCCTGTTGCTGTTTCACCTCCTTCTCCCTACTAGCCTGCCTCCTATCTTTAGGCTTCTGAGAAACAGGAAACTTGGGGGTCTGTTCGCTAACTAGACAATAATCTATCCTTTGCTCTCGCGCGCATAAAGAGATATGACTCCCTCTAGTTCTACCCCCAGGTATGATGTTCTCAACTGAGATAAGGCCTTGCGCATGTGATCTCCACTCCTTCCCATGTTGGCTTTTTTCGGTGGTAATCCGTTCTCTCTCCCCCTCGACGAATTCAAACTCTGAAACAGTGTTAGGATCCGCCGATTCGGACTTAGAATTATTAGGTACCGTTTGCCCTTCCTCAGCGTACTCGTATTTAATGATTTCTGAGTCTATGATTTTATCGGTTACCCCATCGTCAAAAGTAGCATGGTGGGCGGGAAAACGCCTTGACTTTCGCACGACGCGGGCTGAGGGCCCGAGCGTAACACCCTTACGGATAGCTGTTTCCCACTGCTCTCCGTAAGTTTGTTTAGCCCAACCCTCTCCCCACATACGCGCGGGAATCTTGACGTGTTTCCCCGACAGCACAACCCTCTTTCCCCGACAGCACAACCCTCTCCTTAGGCTTTCTCCCCCTCTTCATAACATCTTTGCCGCTCCTGTGCTTCTCCTTCTCCTCATCCCGATCCCTGTCTCTTGTCTCAATGACAGGACTGGGGGGAATGAGATCCGGCATAAAAGCGTAGTTGGGACTGTAAGTGATAGGTCGGGGAGATTTCTCCCCCTCGTCCCCACTCACATCCGCTTTCCTGCCTGACTGCTCATTACCCTGGGCAGGAGAAGAAGAGTGGTGCGGCAATAAATCGGTGCCAGTCGGGGCGTCAACTTTAGGGATCACCACTTCAATCGGGGAGGGTCGGTCCTCCATTGTAGTGGGATTTCTAGAGTTGGTCGCCCCCATAGCAGGAGTGGCTTTTTCTGACGTACGAGTAGGAGTGTGAGAAACAGTACTTTTGGTGAGGGTTTTGTTATTATCCCAACTCACCGAGAACATGGGCTCAACCCCCCCGGTGCTCTCTAAACTTTTGGAAGCTTCTCTCTTGCCTAGCTTCCAAACGTCAAAAACTACGTCTCTTACGTTCCCATGGATCACCCGTGCTACAGGGTCATAAACCCTATAGTAACCGGTGTCCCTCTCGTATCCTAGGAATACAACCCTTCTTCCCCTCTCACCTTTCCCTCTCTTCGCCTTGACTCTCATTGCAGCAGCACATCCGATGGGCCGCAAGGGATGTAAGTAAGGCTTTCTGTTGTGAATCACCTCGTAAGGTGACTTACCGCGGAAAGGGCCTTGTGAGATAGGTAGTAGGTTGTTGATGTAAGTACTATTCTTTTCCATTTCGGTCCAAAAAGATGGGGGAAGCTCAGAGTCGGTAAGTAAAGCGCGCGCTGGTCCACCATTGGTTTGGTGCGAGCGCTCTACTTTGGCGACTGCTTGCTTCTCCCCGGTTGGAGCATCTAGGAAAATTGGTTGGTTTACATTCCTGAATTCCTTGTAAATACCATATTCTTGGTCACAAGTTAAAAGCTTCACTTTGTTTCCGGTGTGCCTTTCAAAATATGCAATGGCCGTTAGGAAACAAGAGAAGAAATCATTCTTGTGTCTAAGATAATAGTCTAGCTCGAGGTTCGACGCAAGGCATTTAATGGTGAACTTGTATTTCTTTCCATCCCACGATACTTTAGCAAAGTGGTTGTTATGCTTAATCGCCATAGATATGACGCAATCATGGACATTAAAGAAGAGGTCATTGTAGAAGTCGTCGACTTCTCCGTCCGACCTAGTTATAAGGGTGTCCTTAACTGTCAAGCCACTTGCTCCCCTTGCTAACGCGGCCAAAAACCTCTTTGGTTTGTCATGGGGGTAATCCCCCTACAACAACTTTACTCTTCTTCTTATCGTCAAAGTACCAAGCCATATCTCCCTGCTCGTCATATTCTCCCCCTTGGTATCCCGCCTCTACCTCGGCAAGGGGTGGTGCGGCAACGGACGTATCTTTCCATTCTCGAGACTCCCCCATGACCTCCCCCACGTTTGTGTGGACGTTGAAGAAGGGGAGATGAGGGGAGTTCGTGGGATAGAAGAGCTGGATAGAAGATCTGTCTTTCTGGTCTGGCGCTCTCACCCACTGAGTAGACAGAAGGGACGTAGGTACAAGCATAAAAGAGTCAGGGGGGGGGGGACAAATCCCTCTCTTAGTTTCTGTCTGTACCCCGCTAAGATAGTTTCCCTCTTCTTCTCCTCACCAATGTGCCATGAGCAAAACTCATAAACCTTTCCTAATCTCTCTGCACACGCCCCCTCCACGCCCAACCGGGCCGCACCTAACTTCCATGAACACCTGAAACCTGACTTTGCAGTAGCCTCACACTGCTTGCCATTGGGTACGTGACAGCTAGTAGGCTTGATAGGTTTGGCATGGAGGTTGAGTGGTGGCCCACCTACCTCAATAATATGCAACGGGTTGGTGTTTTTAATGAGGACTTTTCTGTAACCTGTTTTGGCACGGCGAAGCCCCCAACCATCCTCTAAGGGGTAGATTACACCCAGAGGGGTGGGGTCACCTGCCATGTCAAGAGAGTTTACAAAATTGTTCTCACTAAGTGGGGGATACGTGTTTGAGAAACATTACGAGTGGGATGGAGAGTGACGTGTGTTGGTGTAGCCTCCCCGTCACATTGTGGTTGTACCTAGCACGGCTTCTGTCTGCACCCACTCTCCCTGTCGTATGTGCGCTGGGTGGCGTACGTGGTGGGGCAAAAAGAGGTGATGGTGGGGTAGTTGTGGTGAGGTTGTTATGTTCTGTCTCCCCATCATTGTCGTCCTCCCTCTCCATCATATGAATGGCTGGTGTGTGTGGTGTGGCAAAAAGAGGTAGTGGTGTGGTGTTGTCGTGAACATCCTCTCCTCTCTCCCCACTCTCCTCTTCCCTTTCTACAACATTGACAGCAGACATATGATTAATATGCCCTACCCTATCTAATTTCTCTGGCTCACTCCCTGAGTCTTCATCAGATGAAGAGTGATCGTCAGACTGCAATCTGGTGTGGTCTGGATCGTCTTCTACGTCCTCCTCATATGAGGAAGACGAAGAGGAAGAGTAAGACCCACCAGCATTCAGACTGATGGTCACCTGCGCGCGCAAGCCAAGCGTTGTGCTCAGCAGGCTAGTCGTCGTAGATATCGTCCATGTTCTCGTCATCCTGGCCAACAACGTATATGTTATGTATTATATATATATATATATGAAACCCCCTTTATCTATATTTACACTTGTGTATATTAAATGAATAGCCCCTGCCTTCCTCCTTATAGGGCAATTGTTAGGATCATGCCCATCTCGTGGGCAGTCTTTGAGGAGGCAACGGACAAAACATACCCTCATAACATGATCACCTTCACAATTATAACACTTAATCCTGCCTTTGTTCTTCTGTCCTCCTACTAGATTAACAGTGATAGGGTCAGACCGTGAGTTCCCGGATCCGGTACCGTACAACTTTTGCATCCTAGTCATCGACACACTCCCTTTGGGCGATTTGCTCCATAATCTGGAGGAATTCGTCCCAAGGGGGTCGTTGATGAGGAAGCGAAGCTTGCCAGTGGTTCTCCCACTAGGTCTTAAAAGGGGTTAAATGTTGTAATTTGTTTATGATCATATCAGCTTTCATGGGGACAGGGATGGATGCTTTCATCCTCTTCTCTTGCTTATCAATTATCGTGAGGTATGTAGCAAGCCATGTACTTACTTCCTTAACCTTTTTGGGGTAGGAGTAGTAGATGGTTTGTTGATCCTCTTGAAACTTGATGAGTTCGAGACCCCCATAATGCTTCTGCAAAGCTGTGAGACAAGCAGCCCCATCTGTTCCACCTTGCTTCATGATCATCATGATTTTGCGATCATGAGAGCAAGATTGGAGCAGATAGGCAAATAGGATTCTGTGTAGGGAATCATACCTTTACTCTTCGATTGCATCATAATACCTTGCAGATCCTTGAGGTTGAGAAGAGTACGGAAGGTTAGCCTTGCTTCCGGAAGTCACAAATGGTACTTCGCTTTTCAGCTCAGTAGGTATTATGATTTCCGGTCTAGCAGCTTTCCTTCGTTCTGCAGTAGGCTCAACCTTAATTGACCCACCCTCCTCTGTTTCCTCCTTAACTTTGCTTTGATCTCCCGCTTCACCCCTTGGGGAATGTAAGGGATCCTCAATAGGAGAGTCAGGAGGGACTAGGACGTTGGGTAATTTTAGGTTCTTGGTAAACGGATGATCCTCCATGCCTGGGATGATAGTCAAGACTTGTGGATTTGTTACACCAATGATCGAAATCAGAGTATGGTAAAACAAATCCCAGTCTGGTTTATCATTATAGAACTTTGGAGGTTCCAGTTTTAGTTTCGCTAAGTCAAATGTGCAATTGTATGCCATATTGACTGTCAAAGGGCGGAAGATAGGAGAAAAACTCGACTATCAAATGAATTCTATCGGCTAGGATAGAAAGAGAGGTAAAAGGATAAATACGAGGTTGTGGTATACTAGTACCTATTTCGTACCTAGTCAAACCACAGAACAGATCACAGTGGCTGCCTATTGCACGCCCACTGTTGTGGGTGACTGCCTGGCGCAAGTCCACCTGCAACACTCTTTTGGTGGCTGCCTGATGCACGCCCACCAAATCTGTGTATAGATGATTAAAGTTCTTAACACGGAGTTCGCACTACAAGGCTCGATAACCTGTTAGAATAATATATTAATTGTATTAAATATATTAATCTGGAACTCTCACCAAACGCAGTTAGCAGTAACAGAACCTTAATAGAAAACAGAAAAGGCGCGAAGCGCAGAACGCAAAGTAACATGACTGGCCGGATCTAAGTAATGGCTCTAACGACACCGTTACTTCGATACGGCCGGCCGGGTAACTAATTATTAATAATATTGATTATTAGTTCCAAAAAATTGAAAAGACAATATATATTGTATTAATATATATTAAAAAGTTTTAAGCCTACGGTATTATATAAAAAACTATTATTATATTAATAAAATAAAATAACAAGTTATTGTTATAAGTATGAAAAAAGTTATAAGTATTAAAAAAGTTATATGTATAAAAAAAGATAATTGCTTCAAACTTTTTTGAAAAGTAAGATCATTTTTATAAGATAGAACTTTTTTAATACATAAAACTTTTTTATAAGATAGAACCTTTTTATAAGATAGAAATTTTTTATATAAATGTGGATCCAAAGTGTGATGACTTGAATGTCGACAGTTATATATAATATATATATATATATATATATTGTTTGACCAGTATAACTTAATATAATGATCCGGAACTCACAACTCACCGCGTCTGCAGTAACAAAGCTTTAATAACGCGCCAAACCAACAAAAGGCGCGCAGATCGACATGACTGGCCGGATATGAGTAATGGCTCTACCGACACCGTTACTCTTATACGGCCGGCCCTTGTAACTATTAATATTGATTATTAGTTCTAACACCCCCCCTGGAGCAAAGTAAATTAGTAAAAGTTACTGCAGGTCCTAACCTCTATTACTATTTTGTGAAACTTAGAAAACACAAACTCAAAACATACTATGAACACTTTAACAGTCTTACCCTCACTCTCTCCGAGAGGTATTGTCGGATGTGGCTACCCCTCTACCCGTGGCAAGCATATATCAAGTAGATTATACGCAGGGCAGCGAATCCATGGTAGAGAGAGGCCTCTCTGACGAGAAGAAGATTATTATCCTATCTCCAACTAACCTCTCAAATAATAACTATCAAGTAAGGTAGTATGTAATAATGACACATGTTATATGAATATGATATGAAGTTATTGATATACCACAAGTAGATACATAAATAAATTCATATAATAGAGATATAAGCATTTGTCTATCTACTATATAATCACGTATATATGGTCACATATGAAAAATAAAATTTACAAGCGCTTCCCGTAAGGGGTGTCAAAAGAGACAAATTATCGACCGGTCTGGTACAGCACAGGGGGTGGATTCCAAGCCTGTCAACCTTCGAGAGGTGATGAATCGCCCATCACACCAACCACCCTGGCCTCCAACTTGGTCTCTTATAATATATTACATGTAATATAATAATAATAGTACTGGATCAATTATGGTGTAACTTATATATATACATGTAAAGAGATTGTAGGCACGCGGCCCAAGCAATTGCACGATCACACACTGGAATCCGCGCAAGAGTCCGAGCGCGATCAACCTCACGGGCCCGAGCAAGAGCGCGATCACACTCTGGGATCCGCACAAGAGCCCGAGCGCGATCAACCTCCGGACCGTACAATTGGCCGCGTTCATGGCAGGTGGGGGGGAACCTCGGAAGGAAACTTGAGCGGTCGGCCTCCCTAGCGTGTACCTATAACATCTGTCTCTGTAAATAATATATGCGAAAAATTATATCTATACGGATATACGATTAATATTGCCCATAAAATACGAATATATAAGTAAATTCCCTGATCATTTCACAAGTTGCGAGAAATCAAAACCCAACCGTTTTAAACTGAGTTCGTCCAGGCTTACCGAGACTTTATCCGCTAGATGATTAAACTTATCATGCGTGAAATTAATCTTGGTGAGAATGTCCGCGACATTATCCTCGGACGATACACGAACTAAAATAACTACCCGGTCTTTTACGAGTTTCGCAAGGAAATGATACCTTACGTCGATGTGTTTAGTGCGTGATTCACCGAGCCCCCGTTCTGCCAACAACATAGCTCCTTCGTTGTCCTCGTATAGGGTGGTAGGCTCATTGAGGCAATACCCATATCCCTCAAAGTCTGCCTGATGGCTAAAATCTCCCTCACTGCTTCATTAGTTGAAACGGTCTCTGCTTCAAGAATAGACTGAGCTATCACCGGCTGTAACTTTGAGAACCAAGCTAGTAGTAACTACGGGGGCACCATTGAAGAAAAAGATAAACCCTGACCGAGACTTACGGGATAGTCTATCCCCCGCAAAGTCTGAGTCAGCAAACCCGATCAAAGGTTTCCTGTTATCATCTTTTCGATGTTGGTGATCACGGGCACGCTAAACTCATCAAACGCTACCGAACTGAGCGAGAGGTGTTCCTCTCCCTGGGGTACCTTATCGGACTGAATGAGGTTCACATTTAAAGCGTTAGTGGCTGCTGATGGCTTCCTAGTGGCCTTCCACGACTTCGGCACCTTAGGCACCTCAAATAATCCAGAGATCAACTCCAAAAGCTTCTTGTCCCTCTACGAAAGAACAAAGCCCGTGGAGTTATTATCCATTGAAACATGCGATGCAACATGGCATAGGATATCTGGGGGTTAGGGATCTGGTGCTTGGCTGCTATGCTCAAAGTACATATCAGCAGGGGGCGTGTGTGCACGGCTAAGAAGATAAGCATCCCAACTAGACACCTGATATCGTAATTCAACAACCTATGCCCCTTCTTGAGGGGTGCCGGCGATTCCGAAGTGAAGGGGGTCTTAGCCGGGGTTTCCTCCAAATAACCCAGTTCGTTCAGGATCAAGAGCTCATATTTCCTGTGATGGAGCAAAATCCCTCTATCGTTCTGTACTATTTGGATGTTCTTGAATTCTGTAGCCTTTCCAAAGTTCTTACAACGGAACCCGTGCTTGCTGAAACGGGCTACGAGGGCTTCATGTGCGGCCTCGTCCGCCGCATGAATCCCATCGTCGACATGAAAGGATAGCAATTGGGTGTCTTTAGGTTGGTCCCCGAGCTTCACAAAGGAAGCTTTGTCCAGAGTAAGGGGGGTGAATTTCTGACGCACAACTAACTCGTGCGACATCACGTCGTACCAAAGTCTGCCCGATTCCGGATGCCCATAAAGCGCCTTCTTGAGCAGCCAGACGAAACCAGGCTTCTCAAACCCAGGGGGGGCTTAACATAGATGTCATAAGGCAGGTGAGCATGGAGGTAGGCAGTGGTGAAATCAACAAGCCACAGATCAATCCCAAAACAAGCAGCATACGCAATAATAAGCAAAATAGTGCGGTGATGTGCGGATGGTGAGTATGTCTTTTTAGGATCAAACTGTAAACCCGCCCTAAGTAGGTCGCCGCGTAGGGTAACCCTTGCTTTATGGAACTCTTCACGGGTTCCCTGCTGCTTGATTGAATTTATCCACTTCAGGGGAATAATGGGGGACCCAGATCTTTTCGCCTCACTTTCTTCTCTCCATTCGAAGGCCTTAAGCTCTTCTTGCTGACGTACGTCAGTTTCCCGTGCCTGTCTTCGATCTTTAGGCTTCTGAATAACGGGAAACTGAGGTACCTGTTCGCTGACTAAGCAATAGTCTATCCTCTCCTCGCGCGCACAAATGGATACGTGCCCTCTCCTCGTCTTACCTCCCCCTGGAATTATGTTTTCAAGGGAGATGGACGCTTGCTCATGAGAGCGCCAGTTTGTACAGTGTTTGCACTTTTCGGACTCTATTCTATCCCTCTCCCCCTCGGCGAACTCGAACTCAGAGGTGATATTCGAGTCAATCGCCGGTATTGAGGCAGATGAAGCAGCAGATATGGGCAATGCATGTGGAACAGCAGCAGGTGAAGCAGCAGGTGTGAGCAATGCATGTGGAACAGCAGCCATGTGTTCGGCATAGGCATATTTGATTATCTCCTTGTCCCACATCTTATCCGTTACGCCATCATCAAAAGTAATATCATGTGCGGGGAAACGTTTAGATTTCCGTACGATCGGGGCGGAAGGTTGGAGCGTGACCCCTTTACGTTCAGCAGTTTCCCACTGATCGCCGTAGGTTTGTTTAGCCGATTCTTCCCCCCACATCCGTGCCGAAACTCTGACCTGTTTCCCTGCTAATATTACCCTGACTTTGGTCTTCCTCCCCCTCTTACCTATTGCTTTATGCGTTGACTCCCCCTCATCTTTTCGGCGATTATGCTGTTCAGAACTAGCCCTAGGTCTAGGGCTCGGGCGTTCTAGGGTTGGTAAATTCTCATAGCCGGGACCGAAATCCTCGCTATTGGAACTACTCGTAACTTTACCTGGAGATTGAGGGGGGATGCTCGTGACATTAGGAATACCAGTAGTGATGACATCATGAACTACTCCCCCTGCAGCAAGTCCTGGTGCTGGGGGGTCATCTATGAGATTATTACTCTCTGGAGAGGGGCCAAGTTCCGTGGCTTTGGTGGATGTGTGTGGGCTGGTGGTTGACTCTGGATTGGGTTTGGGTTCGGCACTCCAACCTACGGAGAAGAGCTTATCTTTCTCCCCTGGGGTCTCCCCTGATGATTTGGTTGCCTCTTTCTTTCCCAATCTCCATACGTCAAACACCACATCCCGTACATTACCGTGTATTGTACGATCTACAGGGTCGTAGACCCTATAATACCCGGTATTCCGTTCATAGCCAAAGAACATCACTTTCCTCCCCCTTTCCCCTTTTCCCCTACGTGCCTTGATCTTCATTACAGCGGCACAACCCGCAGGTCGCAAATGGTGGAGATAAGGCTTAGTTTTGTGGATTACCTCATAGGGAGACTTGCCACAGAAGGGTCCTTGGGAAATGGGGAGGAGGTTATTGATGTATGTCGCGTTCTTCTCCATTTCAGTCCAAAAGGTAGGAGGAAGCTCGGCATCGCTTAGGAGAGCTCTAGCCGGACCTCCATTGGTCTGGTGCGATCTCTCAACTTTAGCGACGGCTTGCTTCTCCGCCTTTGGGGCGTCTAGGAGAATAACTTGCGTTTCATCTAACCATTCCTTGAAAACACTGTATAGACCATATTCTTGGTCACAAGTAACGCGTTTAACCTTTCTTCCGGTGTGCCGTTCGAAAAAGGCGACAGCCTTAAGGAAGCAAGAGAAAAACTCGTTCTTATGGCGAAGATAATAATCTCTTTCAAAATTAGAAGCAAGACACTTAACGGTAAACTTATACTTCTTACCGTCCCACGATATCGTATTCCACCAACCCTGAGTATCCATTGAGATGTGAATCCCAGGGTGGCGTTCAACGATATGGTGGTTGCTTCTGAAGTGCGGTGATCGCTTAATTTTATTGCGCAAGCAATACTCACACTTCGTAATACGTTCTCTCCAACCTACACCCACTATTTGAACCCCCATATAGTGAGCCATTCTTTCCATAGCTTTTACACCGCGATTTTTACACATGCGATGAAAAACTATGGCATGAATGCTCTCTTTATGGTGGGGTCGAACAACTGGGTGGAGGGCTCTCTCCATCCCACATTTGGCATCATGTTCATAATCATGACGAGCATCGCAACATGCATCATCGATCATAACATTACAACATGACAGCCCCTGTCCCCTATTCTCACCCTTCTCATTTTCTTCGTCACATCTCCAACCACATACACATGGTGACTCTCCACAATACACATCAGTATATATATAGGTAGGGATGTCTTCTGAGAAGGGAGAGTAGAGGGAAGTCAGAATGTGATGGCGGAGGATGATGAGGTATCATCCTCGACCTTCACGTTCTGCTTTCCCAACGGGACAGGGTCATACCATTCGTTAGGATTGAGCGGGGTCATGCCGGGGTGGTCAAATACAGATAGGTTGTTAGGTAATGACCTCTCCCGCACAACGATCTGTTCCTCAACGATAGGGATAGGTTCTTTTAGAACAACAAACTGATTGTTCTGATGCACAACAGCTAGTCCTTTCTTAACCCATGCAGAAGTAGCAACCAACCCGTACCTTAGATGTGGGTTGTATGTAGTATGTGAGTCTGACACACAAATCTCTTGCCCATGTGAACCAGACATCCTCATTTCTACCTTACCTTTATACTCTGTTCGGATGCTTCCCTTTGCTATCCTAAACTTCTGAGGATCCAGCTTCATCCGGACAAAGGATTGTTTATGAGGAGATTGTGACTCACTCGCACCAATGTCATCCACCCACACCATATCAGAAGGACTAGTCTCCTCTGACCCCCCCTCTTCACTCTCCATCATCATGACAGCACGATCAGATCTTTCGTCTTCAGATGGTAAAGGCTGTGCATGTGGTGGTTGTGACGAGGTATGTGATGATGAGGACGCTTGAGACAAACCAGATATGCTTAAGCAGGTTGTGGCTTTGTTATCATCAAAGTTAGGCATGTTCTTCATCCATTCAGAAATGAACGGGAATGAAGCCACAATACCTCGAGCAAAATGGTTTTTATACTTAGTGGCGTACGTAATGATGCAATCCTCCAAAGCAGTGAAGAGGTCACAGTAGAGTTCATCGACCTCTCCATCTGCTTTGGTGATAAGTGATTCTCGGACTTGTAACCCCTCCGCCCCTTTTGCAAGGGCTTTGACAAATCGTTTGATCTCACTTTCCTCTAGTATCTGATCGTCACTTGTCTCCATCCTTACCCTACCCATGTCTTGCAAATGCCAAGGTAAGTCCTTCCATTCTTCCTCTTCCTCATCCGTCATCCTTCTTGCTAAGTCTGTAACAGGCGACGATGGCACCGACGTTGCAGACAAAGTGAGGGGATGAGCGGCTGATGACGAGGAAGAAGAGGATGAAGCAGGCATGGTAGTGGTAGACGCTGTTAGGGATGGAGTGGGTCCTGCAACTTTCTGTTCTGTGGGTGGTTTGACCCAATCAACAGTCAGGCATTCATTGGGGGAGAGTAAGAACGAATTAGTGGGGGGTAGGAACCCCGACCTTAATTTGCTCCTATACACTTCCAAAATAGTTGCCCTACTGTTTTCTTGCGTCATGTGTTTAGTACAAAAGTCAAACCCTTGTCCCAACCGGGTGGCCAACTTAACCCCTTCCACATCCCCCCGCCGTGCAGCGGAAAGTTTCCATTCACACCGCTTTCCAGTACTGTCGGCAATGGCCTCGCATTGCTTGGAACTAGCTACGTGGCAGGTGTTGGGGATCAAGGGCTGAGCATGTAGGTTAAGTATTGGTCCGTCTACTTCCTTAATGACTAACGGGTGGGTACTAAGGAGAACTTTTTTGTAACCTGTTTTGAAACGTAGCAACCCCCAACCATCCCCAAGGGGATAGATTGTCCCTTGGGGGGTGGGGTCTGCTACCATTTCCAAAGAGGTCTTAAAATCGCTCTCATGTAACAAGGGAATTCTGATGGAGTTTTTAGAGGCATTAGACATGAAGGTGGAAGTGGCAGTTTCTCCCTCTCACAGACCTTGTAGTGGTGCTTGTTCTCTTCCTCCAACTAGCCCTCCAGCTCCTCCAGTTGCGCTAGGTGGCAGGTTCATAGGTGCAAAAAGAGGCGAAAGTGGGGGGGAGGTGATGTGTGTCTCTCTCTTCTCTCCCTCATCTTCTCCTTTTTCTCCATCATGTTTATCGCGTACATAATATGGTTTATGCATCTCACCTGATCTACCTCTCCCCCCTCATCGTCTGTGTCTTCGTCCTTGGCAACAAGAATCCTTTCAGCTGAAGCAGGGGGATCAGAGTCATCCTCCTCATCGTCCTCTGAGTTGGACTTTGAAGGAGACGAGTCTGATCCTCCTGCGTTCAGACTGATAGCTTTCTTCTTGCCCTTGGCGAAGTCAGATGCTTTCAGCTTACGTCTCTCCTTTGTCTTCTTTCCTGTGTTTCTCTCTCTGTCTGTGCTTGCCTCACGTTGCTCAACCTTAGCACTCCTAACGCTCTTGCTGCTCTTTCTTCTCTCTGTCCCTCGAGCTAATGCAACCGTCCGGGCTGCTTGCAACCTTAAAGGGCAGTCGTTGGGACCATGTCCGTCCCTCGGACAGTCCTTTAATTGGCAATGCACAAGACAGAATTTCATAACGTGATCATTGTAACAGTTGTAACACCTAACCTTGCCATACTTTGCTTGCCTGTCTCCTGCCCCAATGAGGTTAACTGTGATGGGATCAGAACGTGAACTGCCAGTCCCATACAGCTTCTGTGTCTTGGTCACAGACACGCTCCCTTGGGCAATTTGTTGCACTACTTGCAAGAAATCATCCCAATCTTGCCTCTGTTGGGGCAACAAAGACAACTATACATTCTCATAATAGCGAGCAAAGGGAGGCAGGTGTTTGAGTTTGTTTATGATCATGTCTGCCTTCATAGGGACGGGGATGGCAGCTCCCATCCGTTTCTCTTGCTTCTCAACGATGTTGAGGTATCCTGCTAACCATGTGCTCACATCTTTCACCTTCTTGGGGTAAGAGTGGTAGATGGTTTGCTGATCCTCTTGGAACTTGACTAATTCAAGCCCACTGTAATGTTTTTGCAGAGCAAGGAAGCACGCTACTCCATCCGTCCCTCCCTGTTGCATCACAGCCATAACCTTACGGTCATGGGCGCATCACTGCAATAGGTAAGCAAATAGGATTCTTTTGAGGACTCTCTGTTTTGCTTGTCAACTGCTCTATAATGCCTAGCAGCTCGCTGAGAACTAAACAGGGCAGTCGGTTTACTTCCGAATGTCATTATTGGTACTTTGCTTTTCTGCTCGGTAGGTAGATGACATTTGGGATCATCCGACTTATCTGGTTTAGGTTCAGCTTTCACTGACGTTCTTGTTTCCTCCTTAGTTCCCTCTTTGTCGCCCTCTTTTTCCCTTGGGGAAAGTAGAGGTGATTCCATGGGGGTTCAGGAGGAACTAAAACGTTAGGAGCTTTCAGTGCTTTGACAAATGGGTCGGGTCCTCACATCCAGGGATGACTGATAGGACAATAGGATTGGTTGCTCCAATTACTGCAAGCAGCGTATAGAGGAACAAATCTCAGTCCGGTTTGTCATCGTGGAGTTTGGGAGGCTCCATTCTGAACTTACTGCTAGATCAAACATGGGGTTAGCCATGTTGGTCTAGTATGCAAAGGGCAGAACTTCGGATAGGAGAAATGCTCGACTATCAATAGATCATTAACCTGGGGTGAGTGAGGGTGAATAGATAGGGGAAAATATTTATGTGGGGTCCTAGTACCTATCGTACCTAGTCTGACCTAGTATAGTACCTATCTACCACAGGTGAGGATTGCAAAGACTGCCTACAGCACGTCTTATGCTATAATGATTGACTGCCTTCCGCACGTCCGGACCATGTACACTTTTGCGTGACTGCCTGGTGCCAGCTCACCAAAAATGTGTGTGTGTGATTAAAGCTCTGTATCAGAGTTCGCACAATAAGGCTCGATAACCTGTTTGACCAGTATAACTTAGTATAATGATCCGGAACTCACAACTCACCGGGTCTGCAGTAACAAAGCTTTAATAACGCACCAAACCAACAGAAGGCGCGCAGATCGACATGACTGGCCGGATATGAGTAATGGCTCTGCCGACACCGTTACTTTTATACTGCCGGCCCTTGTAACTATTAATATTGATTATTAGTTCTAACATATATGTATGTATGTATGTATATATATATGTTTGTATATATATATATATGAATACAAAATATGGATTAGTCGTTATTTTGTATAAATAAGTCTTAGTCTGCTTAGTTTATCGTATTTTTGTAAAACAAGGGTATGTTTTTGTGCTTCCTGTATATGTTTTATGTCTTCCTGTGTTTGTTTTATGCTTTTTTAGTGCTTGTATTTAATACTTGAATGGACAGGTCTCTATATATAAATGATTATCAAACCCCCAACGGGGGGGGGGGGGGGGGGATACATATGAAACATACAAAAGAAAAAATAAATTTGCTTTTTGCTTTTTCTCCTTGGACGATCGGGAAAAAAAAAATCCTTTTTAACAAAAATTGGTGGCACCGGCTCAGCCATAACGATATTTTTTTACTGATATGATCCTCTTCCTGATACGAAGGGCCGCCCCATGTCCGGTCGTAGGGAAACAAAATTTTGCGTAAATTATTAAAATGTCAGTATTATTCGTAAAAACATTATTTTAATGCTGAAAAATCATTTTTACTGCAAAAGTCTGCAAAAAAAACTTTAATATTCATTGCGTCTGACTCTCAGCCCGACGTACCGACACTACAGTCAAACAGCTAGTCATACGCGCTAATTCATTGTATACGATATGTTACAAACGCTTTCCTGCAACTAAAACATATAATAAACAAACATAAACAAACCCTGCATCAATGACAAATTATTTTCCTGATTTATCTCACCTCTGGTGGCACTTGGGCGCCACCACACCGTGCCACCCAGGACAAACACGTACTGCTTGCATCCCACCAGCAATATTATAGTCGCAAAATCGTGGACGGCTACATGTCATGCACAGATTTTATGTATAGATAAATGGAATAAAAAAGAAAAAACTTAAAACTGATTATGAAGATTGCTTTGGTGGGAAAATCCACGCCTGTGGTGGCGCTTAGCGCCACCTCTTGCTCTGCACCCGCAAAACAGTATTATTACATGTCCCGATCCCGGATATCACGGAAGTACTGATTCCCCGCTAGAAATACAGCAGTGAATGAAACAAAACAACACTAAAATTGAAACAAAAAATCCTTGATGAATGCGCGCTGAGCGCGCACCGGCGCGACCGATCGCCTGCCACCTGCGTACCACCCCGCACCACGCACCTACCTATAACCGTGACAAGGCAAATGCTTGCGCAAACAGCAAAAACACCGCATGTTGATGAAGCAAAAGCGGAAAAAAATATTGCAAAAAAGAAAATGATTATGCATTCCCGCCTCCGGTGGCACTACGAGCCACCGAAGCGTGCCAGCCACCATCGCACTGTCGACCGTGAAGGCGCCCAAGTCAATCTAAATCAGCCAAACAATTTTGCTGCGGCAAATACGAATTCTATGCAAGTAATTCACCAGACAAGTGCTTCGTCCTCGCTGCTGCTGTCGGGAAAGCCGCCAGGGGGCTCGCACAGCTCACAGCCTACGTAATCTTCGCTGCCTGGAGGAGGGTTGTTGCTGTTGGGATGGTTGCAATGTTTGCAGAGCCAGATCTCGCCTCCTTCGGAATTTGCGTCCCCCTCGTCCCAGTCGCTGTCCTTTTGATCTTCCTCATGATCTGACTCCTGGTAATTCACCGGCCGAGCCGCCCTCCTCTGTCGCTTTGCTGCTCCGCCCCGCCCAGCGGGACGTGAGCCTCGCACTGCCGCTCCGGAGGAAGGGCCACCACGCGCTGCATTGCCCGGCTGCTTCCTTTTCCGGCCTGCTTTTTTATTTGCTTTCTTTTTGCTGCTTTTGCCTGCGCCACCTTCGGTATTGCCGCCGTCGCCGTCGCCGTCGCGTCCCTTGTGGCTCGCCATAGCGTCCTCCAGTCTCTGCTGAAGGTCGGCCACCTTACCCTGCGTCGACAGCCCTAACACTTTCAGCAAAGCGATACATTCGGGCTTGAGCATTTGGGTGAACCTTCCCTTTGCCTTGCTCTTTGCTCTCCCGCTGGCAGCAGACACCGAGCTGAAGTAGCTCTGCTTTTCCTCGTAGCTCATGCCATCGGTCGCTCCGGACTTCACGTGTATCGCCAAGGCTGGCTCCCCCAAGCTCTGATGCTTGGACTTGCACCGCTCGTCCTTTTTGTGCGCAGGTACGGGGTACTTCAAGCTCTGGGTGCACTTCTCGCACCGCTTGCCCTCCTTAGCATCCTTGTCTTGGCGTAAATCCAACACAATGCGGTCACGGAACTCAAGATCGCTGTGAACCGCGCCGTAGGCCACACCAGGCGTAAAATTTTTACCCTCATCTGTTGGCAGGTAGTAAACAAATGAGCACAGCTCCTGAAACATCCACGTCGCAACCTTCCGGGGATTCTCCTTGTTCTTGCTGATCCACGTTTCGATCACGTCCCTGTCGTGACCGTAGTACCGATGGTTCTCAAACCCTGCTTTTGCAGCTTCAAGAAGCCAACTCCTCAACGATATCGAAACCACGGCCCTGCTCAAACTGACTCGTGAGAAATACCTTAGTGTGTATGCCTTTGTCCGCGTCGCACACGTTCCAGGCATGCCCGCCGCACAGCATATCTGAGCGCATCTCAATGTTGTACTTCTGCCAGAACCTACAGCCAGACTGCATTCAATCAGCTGGTGCGTGACATACTAAATACTTGGATTCCGCCATGATGCACTCTCTGTTATGGAAATCGCCCCCGCCATCGCCTGTGCGGATGCCCGGGCCCGGAAGAGATGACATCTCTCCGCTGCCTCCTTCCTCCTCAGTTCGCATGTGATAATCCCATATATACCGAGTCGTGGCGCCGGAATGCTTACATCTCATAATATTATGGATGTATTCATACTGCAGCTCCCCGTCCGTCCGCCGTGTGACGCGAGTGAACAACAAATCATTCATCTTCACGCCTGTTTCGGAGTACCAAGATATGTAGTCCTGATAGACTACCCAAGCGCCAAGCCCAGGTTCAACTTGAAGCAGATCGATCTGTCGCGTGATGTGGCTGCACATGCAAAAAAGTCTCACAAACAAGCCGAATGGAAGCTGGGAGTGACCTTTGCTGCACCTTGTACTGCGCGTCGTGTCTCTCGCACTTTTTGATTTTTTCCTTGAGGTTTTTGATCTTTTCCAAGTTCCGCTTCTCCTCTGTCAAAGCTTCCTCTCGCAATAGCTCGGCCTTCCATTTGTCCCAGTTGTCGTGCCACTTGCAAGGGACTGCTTTGGTAATGCAACGAAACAGAACATCCTCCTCCTTCAGTATCTTACCAACAGTCTTGCGATTGCGAGGGACATAGTTGTGGTGGCATACATCGGTGCTTCCTGGCCTGACGCAGCCTCCCTTACAAAGATATGCAGCTGAGTTTTGCTCATTCCACTTTCCACCCCGCATAATGTGCGCCAAGCGCTCGAAGCCCCCTGACTCCTCCACCATTTCCGCGTAGATTTGAGGGTGGGCTGTGGTTCTGAACCAATTAAAAAAGGAGTCCAATGATCCAAACCAAAATGCAGCGTTATACTCTGACTTCCCAGCCAAGTTCTCTTTCACAACAGAAGCAGTGATCCGCTTCTCCATCGGTGTGATCTTTTCTCGCTCGGCGTTCGCCATCACTTGCTGTGAAAAGATGTCAGGCTTCTTCAGTTTTACCCCTTCCTGCAGATTGGCGTCAGCATCTCGAACAGCTTTTGCTGCTTTGCGCGCATACCGATCGCTGATCGAAGTAAAGATTTCTTGAAATTGTTTTGAGGTCATCTTCCCTCGAAGCTTCCCAACAAAAGCCTGCTTGTGAGCTGATCGATAGGGAAAACTCTGCACAATTTCTTTGACAGCCTTGGCAGCTGCAGCTTCCGCTTGCCCTTGCTGTACTAGCGCTGATACTTAGGGGAACTGATCCTTGCCTTTCTTAGATAAAGTAAGCACATCAGTTGGTCATGCGTCATCCCATCGAGACTCTTACTTGAGCGCATCTTTTCCTGGTATCTCCTGCTCCTTTCCAAAGTCTTACGGTGCCGAACATCGACTAGCGTCTCATCAAGTCGCTTCCTGGAATGATGGCCGCTATATGCACTAGATTCAGTATCTGACACGCCCCCGGAAGAGAATGCAGATCTACTCGATGGGCTCAACATATTGAATGAAGCAAGGGCTGACGGTGCGACTTCTGACACTCGAGAACTAGCTCGTTGTTCCACTAGCTCCACCTTTGCAGACAGCGGTATAGAGGACCGACTCCTTGCTACAGCAGACTGTACTGCCGACTGGCTTATGGTTGATTGGGTGGCTAATCTGGCTAGGAACGACATGGCATGCCTCTGGGACAGCAACAACAAGCAGTTCATACTCACAATCATATTGTTCGTATAGCACCGAATAGAGCTTTCCAAAGGCTGAAGCCTCCAAGCTGAAAAGGGTCGAGATTGGGATGCCGACTACAGCACAAGTGGGATGTAACATAACAAGAGAAGAGGTGACGACCTGCGAGGGTGTGTCACTAGTGGCTCGCTCTGCACAAACGTGTTACAAGGGTGCTTTTTCAAAGCTCCTAAACTCACCGTACCGTACAGGGAATAGTGGCATTCGGCGGGTTTCTTTGGCATTTCTCCTTAAGTTTGAGAGCATTCCCGCTTCAACTAGTTCAAGTGCTGTTCCTGTTACCCCACTGCCTTTCGCATGCCCAAGGAGAAGATTATTGTAGAAACTATCGAGGCCTATCGTGTGGAAAGAAAGGATGGACAGCAGACGGTGTTTGTGCAAGTGAATAACGACGAGACATGGCAACCGCTAGGCGACTGCAAAATTGACACTGCAATCACGATGCAGTACGATGATTTTCCAAGCCCAGATCCCAATGTGCCGGCATGGGACATAAAAGAAGACAATATGGCTTTTTTCACGCCCCGCAAGGAAAAGCCAAAGTTCGCAGTCTCACAGGAAAGCCAAAGTTTTTTGACCCTAGCCTGGCAGAACAAAAGACGACTCATAGTCGCAGAGCTAGGGCAAAGCGTCAGCAGCCTAGTTCAGCTGAAAAAAAGGATGACTCACACGTGTCAGAAGCTGAACAACAGCCAGAAAAACGGCGGGAGGGCAAACCTTCTCAAGCCACGAAGAAGGCACAATCGCAGCAGAAGGTTTGCTGCTTCATACATACATAGTTAGGAAAGTAAGTAAGTAAGTTCGTAAATAAACAAATAAATAAATAAATAAATAAACAATCAAATCAAGAAATGAATGATGAGTAACGAGAAAATAAGTACATCCATGCATACAACAACAACAAAGCATACATACAATTATTATTGCATGCATACCTAAACGCATGCACACATACATACATACATAGTTAGGAAAGTAAGTTCGTAAATAAACAAATAAATGAACAAATAAACAATTAAATAAGGAAATGAATGATGAGGCACGACAAAATACGTACATGCATGCATGCAACAACAACAAAGCATACATACATATATTGCATGCATACCTACATGCATGCATACATACATACATACATAGTTAGGAAAGTAAGTAAGTAAGTTCGTAAATAAACAAATAAACGAACAAATAAACAATTAAATAAGGAAATGAATGATGAGGCACGACAAAATACGTACATGCATGCATGCAACAACAACAAAGCATACATACATATATTGCATGCATACCTAAACGCATGCATACATACATACATACATAGTTAGGAAAGTAAGTAAGTAAGTTCGTAAATAAACAAATAAACGAACAAATAAACAATTAAATAAGGAAATGAATGATGAGGCACGACAAAATACGTACATGCATGCATGCAACAACAACAAAGCATACATACATATATTGCATGCATACCTACACGCATGCATACATACATACATACATAGTTAGGAAAGTAAGTAAGTAAGTTCGTAAATAAATGAATGAATAAAGAAATAAACTATTAAACAAAGAAATGAATGATGAGTAACGAGAAAGCAACAACAACTATGCATACATGCACGCATACATACACGCATTGAATACATACACGCATACATACATACACACATACAAGAGAAAATCAATAAATAAATAAATAAATAAATAAATAAATAAATAAATAAATAAATAAACAAATAAATAAATAAATAAATAAATAAATAAATAAATAAATAAATAAATAAATAAATAAATAAATAAATAAATAAATAAATAAATAAATAAATAAATAAATAAATAAATAAATAAATAAACAAATAAACAAATAAACAAATCGTTCTTGCAGTGGTCGCCCGTGCGTAAGCAGCGTGGTGGGAGGCGTGGCAGCAAAAAGGCTGCTGGACCAGTTTCACGTCGTGTCGATCTCTGAAGCGCTAGCTGCCACTGGGTACTGTCATCTCTTGATGTCGTTTTCTCAAGACATTGGCATATTTTGCAGTGACGAGGCAAAGGAGGGTCTTGAGGAGACGAGCGCATCAGCTCCCAGGCAGGAACGGTATTAGTTTTGCAATTTCTGGTGTTTGCATGCTGCGTAATGTGATTGCATTGCAGGGTGATACCAGCAGCACACAGCCCCCCGCCCCCACCACCGCCGGACAGAGATGATGTTTTGGAAAAGCTCAAGCACTTGAGCGCAATTTCCGCATCGGCCAGGGCTGCTTTGTTGAGATCGGACGAAGTTTTTACACACAATCTGGATGCACTGCAACTTCCTGAAGAGGATGAACAGCCAGAGCCGGTGCCACTGTCGGTCCAAAAACCAAAATCATCTCTCTTCGGTGCTTGGGGAGACTCCATTAAAAGCAAGTCGATCGCGGATAAGGCGGGCGACGCCGCGGACGAGAAAGACGGTAAGGGCACGCATACGGAAGATCTTACGGTGAGCGCTAGCACGGCGGACAAGAAAGACGGTAAGGGTACGGAGGACCAAGCCGCGATCGATGATGCCGATACCGCCGCCAACCTAAAGCTCATAGCTGAGCAAAAAGCAGCAGATGATGCAGCACGAGCGGCCTGGGAACAAGCGAAGAAAAATTATAAATTCTGGGAGGTCAGGCCCGCAAAACAGTATTATTATAAATTTCCAGCCGGAATGAGCGCAACCGAACAGGCGCAACAACAGAAAGGGTACTAACTGTTTCTGTTTTTTTCTTGCTCTTCACACCCTCCCCGTGTCCCTACTGCACTGATGTCTAGACTTGTGATAGCGTACTCTGTGGGCACATCTGTGGAGTACTTCGCGTGTGTCGACAGCCAGTACTGGAGCAACCTCGGGCTGAACCTGACCGTAATTTCTTGCTTTGATAGCATGCACTGCAGTCCACCCCCCTCCTACCCGTAGGCAGGTGAATGGGTATTGACAACGATGGTGCCCCCGGCCATATGCCTTGTGCTTGGGTAAGCAATGCTGCACATACAGACATGCAATCGCGGTATCTGTTGCTTGCATAGTCTGGGCCGTCGCCTGCAACAGGACCCGCTTGGCAAGTTTATAGTTCTGGCGAATTCCATAATCACGCGATCGTGCTTGGTCGCGATTGAGACCACTCCCGCTGGAGCCAGCGAACGCACTTTTGCTTTGTCCTTTTTGGTGGAGGCAGACATAGATGCAGTGGCCACGAAGAAAGACCAGAGCGAGCACAGAGGTCGTGCCAGAGACAGCTTTCTGCAAGAGTGCGTATATCCCCTACTGGAGCCGCATATTCAAGCAGCGAACGGTCGCTTGCCGAAAGACGAGCCGCTTCCTCCCATTCCGCGCTATCGCGCCACCGTGGTCGCTCAAACCCCCCCCCCCCCCCAAAGTCAGTGCAGACGCGAAGGCCTCTGCCTCCAGCACCGCCCTGAGCGCATCCAGCAGTCAGGGGTAAGCAACAGCAGCTTGTCTGTCATTGAAAATGATGCAAAATTTATTATGCGCAGGGATAGTATTGCGTCCCGCAAGGTCAGGCGCAAGTCGGTATTGCCAAAGGGAGAGGTGCGCGTTGTTGCAATGGATTCGTTCGTTGATCCAGAGGGAAGAGATCCTCTAGAAGGTTACGGGGTGCAGCTAGTTCCCATCAACGGAGCTCGGTACGGGGACATTGGGCTGCGGGAGGGCGAGGAGCTCGGCGGATTCGGGAGGGAACTGCTGCTACAATTTTGGGGCGACTGCTATGATGAAAAGGTGGATCCCGCAGGCTTCTCTGCTGTTTTGGCAAGTCCGGGCGACAGCACGCTCAAGATCGGTGGCAAGCTCTGGTGCTTTACCAAAGCACATCGCAAGGAAGTAGCAGAGGATCGTTCCCAGCCGCCATGCAACGCAGGCGCGCTGATAAACCATGCGCCTGAGGGTTCAGGTGCAAACTGCACCTGGATTCTGCCGAAAGCAAGAGAAATCAATACCCCATCCTCAAAATGACGGACAACCTCGTGTACGGCGGTTTTTTTTTATTTGACTACGATGGCTAGAAGGGCTCTGTGTATTGGCCCCAGCACGTTGGGGGAGTAACGCCCCGGGACATGCCTCTGGCGGCGGATGCGGACAGGAAGTTGATTTGGCCTCGTTTCAATAAGCCTTCGCCTGCACCCCAGAACTTCAAGGTAAGAGCCTGCACCCACACAACACAAAACATGCTTGCACTCTCACAGCTACCTGCAAAAAAGACTGCAGCTGGTAAAAAGGTTGGAGTCGGTGGCAAGGGTGGCAACCAGACGCACCTGCCAACTTGCCTTTGCCCGACGTGCCCCCTGTGCATCAAGAAGCGCGCCAAGGCAAGGGCCAAGCTTGCTGCTGCTAATAATACTGAAGCGCGCGAGCAAGGTAATAAGCTTGCCGTGCACAATCTGATGTGATGGGTACCTGGTTTTGATTTAGAGGAAACGGACGAGGAGGATTCGGATGATGAGTCGGAAGATTCGGATGATGAGTCGGAAGATTCGGATGATGAGTCGGAAGATTCACCCTTGCAGTCACCTAAAAAGAAGAAAGTGAAGCGTGGCACTGCAAAGGAAAGTGGTTCAAAGCGGCCGGACGGGCAGACCCCGATCCAAGGGGGAGGTGATCGTCAGGTATGCGCCCCAGGCTGTCGATGCCCGCGGTGCCGCCACTCGCAACGCGTCCCAGGGCATGGAGAAGGGTGCGATTGCACAGGGTGCGTACCACATGGCAAAGGGTGCAAATGTGAGGAATGTGTACCAGATGCTAAGCATGGCAAAGGGTGCAGATGCAAGGAGAAGTGCGCGCCCCCATCGTCGCCGCCGCATGTGGTCCCCTTTGCAATCCCCCCGTCCTCCCCGCCCGACCAGCATGGCGGATATGGAGGTCAACAGCCTGCGTTGTCACCTGTTTTCCAGCCAGCAGCCGGTGGATGCCGTGGAGGCAGCGGCCTTGCGGCGTATCTGGCATACTCACAGCAGCAAGCAACGTCGTATTTGTCACACAGTCAACAGCAAAGTACCTCGTTTCTGAATTACATGGCAGGGGTAACTTTCGGCTTGAGTAGACCGTTAGCGCGTATAAGGTAGCATACTCGCCTTCGGTGGCGCCACAAGTGCCACCGGAGGCAGGAGAGAGCATTAACTTTCATTTTCTCTCTTGACTTTACTGTTTATGATTGATTTTGTTGTGTAATTTGTGTTGTACCGCGCTAGGATTCGGACTTGCCCTCCTGACGTGGGTATCACGGGTGGGGTGGCGCGGTAGCCTGCGTACGCAGTCCGGTGGCGCTCCAAGTGCCACCGGAGGCGGGAAAACACAGACAATTTATAATTTGCTTTCTTTTTGCAGCTTTGCGTCGTTTTGTTACTTAATTCGCGGCTACACAGCCTGGGGAAGCGGACTTTACCGTCAGGCACATAGCAGTCTGGAATGTGTAGTACAGCTATCTTTGCGTTGCCGTAGGCTATATTTAAGTAGTCAAAATGCATGATTATATTAATATAAACTAATAAAAGTTGTTTTTGCTATTTACTACGACTTTTAATAACATAAAAAACATGCCGGTAGTGACTACGCAAATTTGTGGAATCCTTACGACCTACGACCTCCCGGCCCTTCGTATCAGGAAGAGGATCATATCAGAATTGAAGGGTTTTTAAATGTTCAATATTAGGATCCGGTGCTTTCTCTATCTGTTTGAGATATTCTCCTTTGTATTTATCCAATATTATTTTATTAATTTCCCTATATTTATTTTTGGTTGTACTTGAATCTTATCCTTATTTTTTTAAATAATGTTCCCGTCGTTGTTTATTTATCTTATCTTTATTTGCTTCTCTATATTTCTTTTGATGCCCTTTAATTTTCTCCTTGTTATTTTCTACATACTTTGCTCTATATTGTTGCTTCTTTGGATCAGGGCGGTTGAACACGGCCTTTATTTCTTCTATTGTGGAACTCATTATATATATATATATACAATGTATAGTATAAAGTGCTTTATATATAATTCAATAGGTGAATATAAGAGCAGGGGAAGTGTGATTGTCTTCTCCTATGGGTGTCCAACCCATGGTCGGACACGGCCGGGTCGGTTTTTTAAAGGTTGGACACTTTTTAAGTGTTAAATTTCGGTATTATTATATTATTCTTCTTCCTAATAACTATTAACTATATTTTAACTTGTCCAAGTTGTCCAAGCATTTATTAAGAAATAGAAAATTTTTTGTTCCTCTTCCGTTTTTATACAGCTGATAAAATATAATTTCCGCCTGCGGGGGGTTGGCCTTGACCAGACGGCCTTCATTAATACTAACACGACATCTCTCTCGGATTGCTGCTATTAATCTCAGCCGTCCGAGTGGTTTTTAACAACATTTAGGGATGATATCGCGGTTAATTTGGATTTATAATTTAAAATAATTAAAATAATGTAAGGGCTTTTCATAATAATATGTAAATAATATATAATTTATTTTATATATTCTCGTAAAACAATATATACACTGTTATATAAACCATGGACACCTCTCACAGCCGATCGTAATGGACATATGATGACCTAAAACTTCATTTGGATTATGTAAGTGGAAGTTATTTTCTAAATCTAGTCAATGCCGTTTCATTTATATCACCCGATGGAAGTGGAACACGAACGACTGGAAACTTGTGGAAAATATAGAAAACGGGGCGGAACAACATTGTTGTTGCTCACATGAGATCACAAAAAACTACATCGTAAAAAATGTAAAAAATGGGAACGAAATGGTGCTGGGCTCTGAATGTATCAAGCGGTTTAAGAACGATAAAATGAACGAAGACCTATCATTGCTTATTCGCACCCTTGACAATCCGAGCATTAAATTTTGTTGCTATTGTAATAGCAATAGGGCTATTCCAAAAAAGATCGTAGAAAAGTATCCGAACAGGGACAGGTATTATCATAAGACCTGCCTCATAAAGAGATTAAAGTATTGCGAACTTTGTGGGCAAATCAAAGGATTTATTAAATGCGGGTGCTTGAATAAGTAAAAAAAAAAAAATTGTTTATGTAAAGATATATAAAAAATTATAATTACCTATTAAGGATATTGTTATTACGATATATAGAATAATTAATTTATTTTTATAAAAAAGATCCGAGCGACTATATAACATGACCGCACCGACCCCGACCAATGAACAATGGTATTGGAAACAAGAAGAAGCACTGAGAGATAAACCACAGGATGCGGTTCTTATTAAGTGGGGAAATAAACAATTCACAAATGTTCCATCTCAAGAGGATTTCATTGAATTGATTGAAAAAACACCCGATGAACAAAAGCAATACTAATACTATGAAGTATTAATGGAAAACAAACCCCAGCGAATGTTTGCCGATATTGATGGTGATGAATTATCGATCTCACGAGAAAAAATGTATGAGCGGTGGAACATACTTATGGAAAATGTGTTTGCTAATGTAGGCTTGAAGTATAATCCCAAAAAAGCCAAATACTTGAATGCGAGTAAGAATGGTAAAATGTCGTGCCATTTTTCTTACGATCATGGCTTAGTGTTTGAAAATTGCGAAACACAAAAAGAGTTCTGGAAGTATGTAGAAGTGGTGATTGAAAAAGATTACCCGACCTCTGTTTCACATTTGAACGAGCCGACAAGAATATTGAATTACGAACCATACTTGATATTTCTGTAAATAACAAAACCAGGGCTTTCCGCACTATCTACTCTCATAAAGAGGATAGCGATAGGGTTTTGCTTCCGTATTCGTATACCCCAAAAACAAACACCTTGAAATTGCTACAAGATGTAGAAATAGACGATTATTTGATTATGCGACCCGATGACGATACATTTTACACTATCAGAATTCCCGAATATACAACTTTGAAACGATATCAACATATCACATTGGATGAAAACGCGAAATTATACTCAGTAAAATACCAAATGTGAAAATTGTTGAAAAAAAGCAGAGAATGTTTATTTTAAAAACCATATGGACACGAGTATGTATTATAAACGGGGAAGAAAATAAAAGCGACAATTGCTATGTAGTATGGAGAAGAGACGGGTTATATTTATATTGCCACGATAGTAACTGCGAGGGTAAAGGTATAAAAATTTACGAACTATCGCCCCCCATCGTCTGTAATATCAATACGATTGATGATTTACGACGACTTGCCAGCGAATGTAATAACTTGGAAAAATTCAAAGAGTTGCTAGATACTGCTTTGGCTTGGATGAATAATTCATACACTTTTGCTAACTTAGCAAAGCCAACTATAATCGAAGAATATGTTGATTCCAAAGGCAAGAAGGTGTTCCGCTACAAGACGGAATCAGCAATGGAATCATTCTTCAAAAACAAAAGAATAAGGACTAACTTATCAAAGGAGGACTGGATAGCACTAGGCAAAAACCCCGCCACATTGAATGTTGTTGATTTGTATAAAATGTGGACTACACACCCGAAAAGACGCGAAGTGAATGATGTAATCTTTGATCCCAAGGCATACTTTGATAACGACAAACAAGGGTTTTATAACTTGTTTAAGGGTTTTGAAATTCCAGCGGACACATTAAAAGACGTAAAATCATTCACGGCGGAAGAAGAAAAGAATGAAGCATTCTTTCAACATATCTTAAACAGATGGTGCGGGGGAAGACAGGACATATACAAAAAGGTGCTTGATATGTTCGCGAGCATTTATCAAAAGCCGTGGCAAAAACTACATTTATCATTAGTTTTGACAAGCACTGAACGAGCAGGCAAGGGGATTATTCTTGAAATATTCAAAAACATAATAGGCGCCGATTATTACTTCCAGCCGTCCGATGTTAAAGAAATATTAGGTGATTTCAATGCCCAACTCGCAAAAGCAATTGTAGTATTTATGGACGAAATGGTATGGGGTGGTGATAAAGAACGAGCGGGAACAATTAAGAAACTTGTATCAGAAAACACACTCACTCTTAAACAAAAATATTTACCGAATCTAACATTAGAAAATATGTTATTCTTGGTTCTTGCTTCAAACGAAGAATGGGTAGTGCCGGCGGGAACCACAGAGCAACGATGGCTAGTTCTTGAAGTTTCTGATGAACTGGCACTTATGAAACCAGACGAGAAAAGAAAAGTGATTACAGATATTAGATATATTGACAGGCAACGACTGGCAAAGTTTCTTCTTGAAAGAGACCTTAGCGATTTAACGACCGCGAAACAATCATCACAAAGGGGCTACGAGAACAAAAAGTGAAATCCCTTTCAAAGTTGAGAAAGTGGTGGTTGGATTGCTTGAACTTAGGATATATTACAAATCAAATGCCAGAAATTCATTTTGGTAAGGAAGTTTCAAAAGAAACATAGTATGATGTGTATAAAGCGAACGCTAATGATCCGCACACTTCACGGGTCAGTTTCTGGACTAATCTCAGAAAAGTGATGCCAGATGTGGTAGAAAAGAAGAAAACAATGGAAGGGGGTATGATAATTAGATACGTAGATTTACCAACCTTAGAAGAATGTAAAAATCAGTGGAAAGTTATTTACGGCGATAATAAATGGACTTTTGACGACGACGACGATGATGAATAAATAATATGAAACAGTTTTTTTTGTTATGCTTATATATAACATGTCAACCAAAAAGATTATCTGAAAAATGGACTCATTTAAGTAGCGACATAAAACTGCCAACAAGCAAATCGCTTAAACTTGATATTGTCGCATTTTATGAAAAATACCGACCCGAACAAAATTCCCAGGGTGATAATGTTGAAGTTGTATTGCCTTCTTCCGATACGATGAAAAATTCTTTGATAATGAACCAGAAACAACAGACGAATATACACCCTTTAAAGAAAGTGATTTGAAGGAAACTGGTATCACAGAAATCAAGGCTAATGTAGCCACCACGGGCCCAGCACACCCACACCATCCCCTATTAGTAATTCTCTGTCTGTCGACAGATGGCACCCATTTCAAAACATCAAGCCCAAGGGAGGGTCAGTGACACCTCAAGTGGCCTTGGTTCACTCCGTGGAGTAAGTGATGAGATCAACTGATGAGATATCGACTAATGTCAGAAAAAAGGAAGAACTGGCGAAAAAAGAATTGGCGGTTTTAGAAGCAAAAGAGGAACCCGCACCAGTTAGGGAAAAGAAAACACAGATTAAAGCAAAGCGAAATCCGCCCGAGAACGGATATAGTTGCTATGAAATAATAACGGCACATTTGAAAGTATCAAAAGACCCGTTTAATTTCTTGTATATGAAAGTGGAAGACCGCACCATAATGCAGGAGGATATGAAGAAATGGCACGAGAGTAGATAATATTATGCGCACATACCACCAGAGCAACGACCTATTCTTAAATATGGTAAGTTAGATTATAAGACATTTTTTCGTGATGTTTTATCTCAACACGAGGGCAAACTAACAACATTAAAAGATATGTATGACAGGTTTCATATGTAATTAGCGGTCAGTGCTAATAGTATGTCTCTCATCACATCAATATTAAAATATGATGGTTTAAATGATACATAATCCGCAGATGCCGTTTTATAATATACTTCCAATGTTACTGGAGCATCTGTCGCATATGTCAATAAAACTTCATTAGTCGTATATCCAGAAATTCGTATTGTTGTATTATTGGTAGTGTCCGAGGGGTTTGGGCAAGTCATCAACCATGTCATTTTCATTTGGACTCCATATCTTTGAATTAACCACACACAATCAAAAGACTTATACTCAATGGCGATTGTATAATTTAGCACTTCACTGTAAAAGTCATCAACATTAGTGCCATCCGTTTTTATGAAACCAGAACTGGAAAGTTCCTATTCCGGACAAATTTAAAGACCCGCGAAAAGATACTTTAATAAAATATCCATAACCTATATTGGACACGGTTTTGCTACCATAACCGCCAGTGCAAAGTGTGGTGAATGTTGAGCTTTCCATTCACGACCTAAGGTCAAGACCAACATACGCATTTTGAATGTTTCTTGTTAATGTTGGAGTAGCAGTAACGGCAATAGTTTTAGTATCTATTGACTGCTGTTCTTGTGATCGGCCAAATATATTTATATTTTTTAAAACTATATATACTACGATATAAAATAATTCTATTAAATTATGAATCATTTAGGAAATCCATGGATATATCATTTTTACGGCTCTGTCATATTAGTGGATGAGGATTTAGAAATTGATGGAGTATTATATGGTGATCACATTGAAGCAAACTCAATACAAGCAAACACAGACGACATAACAATATCATCGCGAAATAATAACTCCTCTTGGTTGATATCTGACAGCGGTTATGTGTCAATTAATAACGAATACGACCTACCAATAGCGGATGGCAAAGAAAATCAAGTATTAAAAACAGATGGGTTGGGCAATACTTCATTTGCTACATTAACATCAAGTTTTATAAGCGATTTTGAACTGGATAAATTAACGGATGTAGTCATAACCGCACCAATCGCTGCGAATAGTTATCTTACATACAACACGATGAACTGGGTAATAAAACATTTCCAATAAATTTGGATGAGTTTGGCAATATTAATATGGGCGGTTATTTGAATATAACAGGTGTCAATTTGCTAAACACAAAAGATGTTGATACTTTGATAACAGAGCACGAGGCAAACAATGATAAAGTGTCTGCGGATGGTTCAATTAATACACACAGCGATGTGACTATAACAACAGCATCGGATAATCAACTGCTTATTTATAGCACAGGAAAATGGCGAAACGTTGCTTCACCTTTTCTGAGATTAGACGGCACGGTCAATATGACTGGAGCATTAAATATGAACAGCCGAAACATTACAAATGTAAATTAACTAAATGCTAAAACTGTATCAACTTGGTTATCAGAACACAATGCGAATAATGCGAAAGTATCTGCGGATGGTTCAATTGATACGCATAGTGATGTGACTATAACAACAGCATCAGACAACCAACTGCTTATTTATAGCACAGGACAATTCAGAAATGCGACTTCACATTTTCTGAGATTAGATGGCACTGTCAGCATGACAGGAGCATTAAACATGAACAGCCAAAACATTACAAATACAGGTCAACTAAATAGTAAATCTGTCTCAACTTGGATAACAGAGCACAATGCGAATAATGCGAAAGTATTTGCCGATGGTTCAATTGATACACACAGCGATGTAATAATAACAACACCAGCAAATGGTCAATTACTTACATACAATGAAACAAACTTGGTAAATGCTACTGAGTCATTAACTTACCTTTCATTAATAGGATGCACTATGGCGGGAGATATTAAAATGGGTGCTTCAACTTTTGCAACATATACAGCCACACCGCAGGCTATGACAAGCAATAATTCGGGAAGTTTTATCGATTCTGCTTCTACTGAATACTATCCCGCATATTATGCTTTTAATGCTAGCCAGAACGATGATTGGGCGACTAACTCACACTACAACGACTCCACAGGAGTTTATCAAAGAGTTCTCGCAAACACGAACACTTGGGGAGGAACAGCATACACTGGCGAACATATAAAAATATACTTAGGAGCCATATACAGGTTAAAAAATGTTATGTTAGATCTCCATCTGTCAATTACATTGAAACAACCCCGAGCATTGACAACACGACATACACATTATGAGACTCACAGATGGGGCAGGCATGGGCTTCACAATCAACTAAAACACATACACTCGCTTCAAATGTTTCTACTAGATATATCATATTCGTAGCAAACAAAGCAGGAAGTGGCGGAACATCATTTAGAGACTAAGTCTATATAGCAAGTCTGTATTTTGATTATGATACCTTGAATTACGCCATAACATTGATTAGAAATATAACTTGTGATACGATTACAACAAGTGGAGCAATAACAGGAACGACACTCACAGCAAGCGGCTTGATAACGGCAAATGCGGGAATAACAGGAACGACACTTACAGCAAGCGGATTGATAACAGCTAATTGAGGATTAACAGGAACGACATTAACGGCTAGCGGAGTTATAACAGCTAACGGTGGATTAACAGGAACGACATTAACAGCTAGTGGAGTTATAACAGCTAACGGCAGACTAACAGGAACCACCTTAACTGCAAGTGGGGTGATAACTGCTAATGGCGGACTTGATATGAACAGCCAAAACATTACAAATGTAGGTTAAATAAATGCTAAAACTGTCTCAACTTGGTTATCAGAGCACACGGCAAATAATGCGAAAGTGTCAGCGGATGGGAGTATTGATACACACAGTGATGTAGTAATAACAACACCAGCAAATGGACAATTACTAACATACAACGGCACAAACTGGGTAAATTCTACTGGTTCATTAACTTACATTCAATTAACGGGCGGGACTATGGCTGGAGATGTAAAAATGAGTGCATCTGCATTTACTACTTATACTGGACCGCAGACTATGAACATGAATAATACAACACCCTCACCATTTGTCGCTTCTGCTTATTCTGCTGAGGTGGCAGAGCCCGCTTATTTTGCTTTTAATGGTGACCAAAACGATGCTTGGGGAAATTTCATAGCAACCCCGACAACTTACTACAACGATTCAACAGGAGTTTATCAAAGAAGTCCGCCAAACAAAAACACGTGGGGAGGAGTAGATTACAAAGGCGAGCACTTAAAAATAGACTTAGTAGCAATATACAGAATAAAAAAATATTATGTTCGTTCTTCAAATGCTAACTTTCAATACAATGATCCGAATACTTGGTATATGGGCATCCACAGACAACACTACATTTACAATATGGGATACACAGACGGGGCAGGCTTGGGCTTCACAATCAACAAAAACATATACTCCAACAGCAGTTTTTGCGAGATACATCATGATGGTTGTTAATAGTGTTGGCAGTAGCGGTACATCACTCAGAAGTCAAGTAAAAGTCGCAAGTCTGTATTTTGATTATGAAACCTTAAATTATGATATAACGGCGGTTAGAAATGTGGTATGCGACACGATAACAGCAAGCGGAGCATTATCAGGAACGACATTAACAGCGAGCGGTTTAATCACTGCGAATGCTGAATTAACAGGGACAACATTAACTGCCAGCGGATTGATAACTGCAAATGCGGGAGTTGATATGAAAAGCCAAAGCATAACAAACTTAGCCACACCGTCAGCTTCAACAGATGGGGCAACAAAAGGATATATTGACACACTAGACAGACAAAATGTAAAATTAACAGGAACCCAAACAATAGCAGGAACGAAAGAATTTAGCGGAATATTGGCTACTTCTCTTGGTGTCCCGTGTATAATAGGTAGGAATACAAAAGGAACAGGTGCGACAGGAGGCTTAGAATTATACGCCACAGCATCTAATTTAAACGGCCCGCATATTCAAGCATTTGTTCATACATCAGTTTATCCTACATTCCAATTATTAAACTTAACTCAGGATGATGTCGCTTTAAATTTTGATTGTTATTGGAACGGAACGAACACATTATCTTCATCTACTGGCTCAAATTTTCAAATAAGGAAAAACTCAAATAAACTCGCGTTTAACTACAAATTAGGAGTAGCACTGGGAGGAACTATAACATTCAGTGAGGCGATGAGCATAAGTAATGCGGGGGCAATAACAGCGACAGGAGCAATAACAGCGAATGCAGGAATAAGCACAACAACAGCAACAGCAAGTGGTTTAATAACAGCGAACTGAGGATTAACAGGAACCACATTAACAGCCAGCGGATTGATAACAGCTAACGGAGGATTAACAGGAACCACACTTACAGCAAGCGGGCTAATAACAGCAAATGCGGGAATATCAACAACAATATTAACAACGAGTGGAGATGTTATAGCAGGAGCATGTAAAAAAATATTCGTAGGCAGAAGTGCGACAGCAAACAATAAACTTGTTTTATGAGATAATGGAACAGGCACAACTACAGATTTTTATGGTTTTGGTATCGCAGCTTCAACATTAATTTATAATGTTCCTTCGGGTGGTAATCATATATTTTACTTTAGTGCCGCAAATGAATTATTCAGAATCAATAACACGGAAGTTAAGATCACATTTAACAACTCTTCCAGAGAATTTATACGAATGTATAGAGTAAATACCAATAGTAGTGCCCTTGAGTTTTCTGCGATTAACCAAGCTAGTAGTGCTAGAACTAGTGGCAATGGTCCAAACGGCACAATAACCTTTACAAATAACGATAATGCTGGTGTTTCCACTTTTGAAATCAGAGTGGCTCTGTTGTCTGTTTAGCAAGTGTGACTAGGTTTTTTCATCGGGATTTCCCTCAAATATGTCACAGTCAACACTCCAAGGCAGATTTAATAATAATAATAATAATAATAATAATAATAATATATATATTGATCTGTCATGGCTGAGCCCGAGGGCCATGCGCCTCCATCCCTCGACCCAACAGGGACTACAGTGAGTATGTTGGGGAGGGAAGAGTGACTCTAACCATCCTGCATAGAAGGCCCCAAAAGGAAGTCCCTACTACCCGCACAGTGTCGGGTACCTTTCAGGAAATCAACTACAAATGATTGATCTTCCCCGCGTGAGAACTCCACGAGACTGGGTAGGTCCCGCATGGAGGTACTCACAGGGGTAGCAGACATTTCATGCGGTCTGCCAGCGCATGAGGACGTTTTGTGGTAAGTGTCTGGGACGCCTCGAAACCCGTCACCACCCCTAGATCTCGGAATGTAAATACCCCTTTGATCCCACGTGGTGTATGTCTTATAAAAAACAACACAACGACATGGCTTCGAAACCAACGCAACAACATAGCCTCGGAACCCACATCGACATAGCCTCGGAACCCACACAACAACAGAGCCTCGGAACCAACACAACAACATAGCCTCGGAACCAACACAACAACATAGCCTCGGAGCCAACACAACGACATAGCCTCGAAACCAGTGGGAAGAGGCCCAACCACCTCCTCTTCCCGTGGGGTGCCATACTGTGCACCCCTCCATAATAATAATAATAATAATAATAATAGTGCTTATCTGTCGTGGCTGATCCAAAGCTGGACATGCGCCTCCAACGTCTCACCCAGTCAAGGGGAGTACGAAGAGTGACGATAGCTCTGATCACACCCCCAAAGGGCAGTTCCAAGCTTTCCAGACAGACCAATACTTTCAAGGAAAATATCCTTTGAAAATAGTGGCACTGACGGGAATCGAACTGGCGACAGTCCCAGATGCTACTACTTAACCACTGAACTATCACAGTGAGCCCTAATAATAATAATAATAATAATAATAATAATAATAATAATAATAGTGCTTCTCTGTCAATGGCTGATGCATTTCTGCACATGCGCCTCCATCGTCTCACCCGTAGGGGAGTACGAAGAATTGACGATAGGCTCTAATGACACCCCCGCAAGGGCAGTTCCAACACTTCCAGACGGACCGGTATGTTCAATGAAAATACTGGTGGCACCGACGGGAATCGAACTGGCGACAGGGCCCAGATGGTAGAACTTGACCACTGGGCTATCACGGTGTCCAATAATAATAATAATAATAATAATAATAATAATAATAGTGCTTCTCTGTCAATGGCTGATGCATTTCTGCACATGCGCCTCCATCGTCTCACCCGTGAGGGGAGTACGAAGAATTGACGATAAGCTCTAATGACACCCCCGCAAGGGCAGTTCCAACACTTCCAGACGGGCCGGTATGTTCAATGAAAATACTGGTCCAGAAATAGACCGGTATGTTCAATGAAAATACTGGTGGCACCGACGGGAATCGAACTGGCGACAGGGCCCAGATGGTAGAACTTGACCACTGGGCTATCACGGTGTCCAAAATAATAATAATAATATAATAATAATAATAATAATAGTGCTTCTCTGTCAATGGCTGATGCATTTCTGCACATGCGCCTCCATCGTCTCACCCGTGAGGGGAGTACGAAGAATTGACGATAAGCTCTAATGACACCCCCGCAAGGGCAGTTCCAACACTTCCAGACGGGCCGGTATGTTCAATGAAAATACTGGTCCAGACGGATCGTTACGTTCAATGAAAATACTGGTGGCACCGACGGGAATCGAACTGGCGACAGGGCCCAGATGGTAGAACTTGACCACTGGGCTATCACGGTGTCCAAATAATAATAATAATAATAATAATAATAATAATAATAATAATAGTGCCTCTCTGTCAATGGCTGATGCATTTCTGCACATGCGCCTCCATCGTCTCACCCGTGAGGGGAGTACGAAGAATTGACGATAAGCTCTAATGACACCCCCGCAAGGGCAGTTCCAACACTTCCAGACGGGCCGGTATGTTCAATGAAAATACTGGTCCAGAAATAGACCGGTATGTTCAATGAAAATACTGGTGGCACCGACGGGAATCGAACTGGCGACAGGGCTCAGATGGTAGAACTTGACCACTGGGCTATCACGGTGTCCAAAATAATAATAATAATAATAATAATAATAATAATAATAATAATAGGCTTCCTCAGACTATAGCATCAGATCCAGATCCTGGACATGTGCCTCCATTGGGTCACCGGGGTCAGCCGATCCCAACGCATTGTCAGAACACCAAACAGACATAGCAGCAACAGCAACAGCAGGGGCAGATGGGGGCTGTGAAGTGCATGAAGAGCTAGATGCGAGGGTGTTAGCTGAAGAGAAGAACTCGGAGACACTACGCTGCGCTCCCGAACCTCTCTCTAGTCAGGACGTCCACACTGCGCGGACGGCCGCGCCGCGCAACATCAACGTCACTTGGGGGAGAGGGTGGGACAGAAGCTGATGGAACCTCAGTGAGGTCAATCACCTCCTCGCCCCCATCCTCCACCCCAAGCTCCTCCCTTTTACCCTCCCTAGCAGACCAACACTCAGACACATATGATCCAAACAACACATCCAACTTTGGAGGGGGACGCAACGCTGTAACCCCTAACAACGCAGCAAGCCTAAAGTTACTGCGGAAGCGCGACTTCCCCTGAAAAAACTTACAAAACAATCGTGATTGATCCACAGGCGACATATCATCCCAACCCTGCCGCACAGAGCCCTCCCGCTCCCGCCCAAGCAACACATCCTCCACCACAACCTCACCGCCTACGACCTCACCACCCCACTCCCTCCATCCCCCTCAGCACCCCCCACAGCCATGCCACCGAGCCTCTGCATACTCAGCAACAGCTGCTTACGTCTCGCCTCATGCATGGGGCAATCCCATAAGAAGTGCGCAAGGGACTCATTGGCATCATCATGACAACAGAAGCAGCGAGGGGACATGCCACTGACCAACTTGCTGCGGTACAACCGAAGGCGGTTGTTGCAGCTGAGCAACCTTCTCCGAAGCAGATTATAATGCGCATCATCAAGGGCTACCCATCTTGGGAACTCCTTAGTTCCAAAGACTTGTCTTAGGATGACTCGCAGGCCATCAGTAAGATCGCTGCCTGCCTCTCGCTTGTCCCACATCAGTTGCTGCACCATCTTGACGTCCTGCTGAAGGGCCCACTTGTCCACAGTCGAACTCCGACCCTCGAGGTCCTTCTCTGAGCTATTTAGGAGCTCCTGAAGCCCTTGTTGTAGATCCATTGAGTCCCTGATAGCGCCTTCGGCCTCCGCAGTCCAGTCGGATTTGACTTGAGATGCAATGACAGGAAATCGCTCCTCCGGTAGAACACGCAGCCGTCCATAGAACTTCAGTTGCGCCGCCCGCCGCAAACGCTCCGCACTCAAAGAGCGCGCCAGAAAGAGTGTAATCCACTTGCTTGTCTTAGGGCTGATGCCGAGAATCATCCTCATGGGGCGCAGCATTGCTGCCTCCAGCTTGGTGAGCTGCGATACGGGGGCGCGCCAGACATCGAAGGCGTACTTCAGCTTGGCTCCCACAAGTTGATTCCAGCACATGAGACGATACCTAGCTTGTATCTCACCTGCACACCACAACGAGTACCAACCTGCGGTGGCGACTTCAGTGACACGCGTAGCCCGCAGGGCCTGCTCCTTCCACTTCAGGTCGTCGGTGATAACCACTCCCAGGTACTTGTACTGACTGGTGACACAAAGCTTCTGGCCGCGAAACCACACCACGGGCTCACCTCGCTCCCTGATACTTGGTCGTTTCGCCTTGCTCGACGTGTAAATGGGCATGATTTCCGTCTTGCCGGGCTTCAAGTTGACTTCCAGCCGGTAATCTTCCGCGAACTTGGCCACAACATTGACCATCTTCTGGAGCTCGGTGCGACTGTGAGCGATGAGGGCCACGTCGTCCGCGTATAGAAGTGCCTTGATGTCGTTCAGCCGCTTCACATCCGTGATCTTGAGGGCACTCGCCAGCCGATCACACAGCTCATCCATAAAGACGTTGAAGAGTGTGGGAGAGAGAGGGGACCCCTGTTGGACCCCTACACCTCCAGTACTTCGGGGGTGAGTACTCCATCAACTAGCACTTGCGACGAAGTCTGCTCGTAGCACCTGCGTAGCGTGCGCCAGAACTTGCCCCTTACACCCAGCTTCCAGAGCCTCTCAAATAGGCCATCTCTCCAAACAGACGGGAAAGCCTTGCGTAGATCGACGAACAGGACATACGACTCCCGCTTCTGCAGCTGACGCCCCTTCAACCTCTGCCAAAGGGTAAAGACCTGATCTGTAGTGCGACGCCCCGGGCGGAAGCCTCCCTGCTCTGGACGTAGCTTATCCGGGCCATCCACGAAGAGCGTTAGACGAGTAGCTAATAAGGACAGATACAGCTTACCAAGGCAACTAATAGTCGAGATATCCCTCCAGTTGTCAGGATCCGTAGGATCCCCACCCTTGGGGATATTGACGATGATTCCCTTGCCCCAAGCTTTTGGAGTCCTCTCGGCTTCTCGAATCCAGTTGAAGTACTGCGTTAAGTAGCCATACTTGAGCATCTCGTTCTTCACTTTGTCCTCGCCACAAGCTTTGTGGTTACTCAGGGCATGTTGCCTTGCAAGGACCTCCTCTTGCGTGAACGGCTTGTCCAGCTCTTCGCAAGTGTCTTCACCTACTTCGTGCTCCTTCATAGCCCGGGCCACCTCATCTCTGAAGCGATCGTTCCAGTGGAACTGCCGCTTAGCTTCGGCTTCCTCCCACTCCAGCGAGCCTGCTTCTGCACAGCACTCCACCACAACAGCCGCACTTGCCGGATTTTTCCGTGGCTTCACCGAATTTTTCCGAAATTCCTCCCACCGAGCGACCTTTTCCGGCAGCGTACACGCCAGTGAGCCATCCTCCCTTTGCACCGGCGCGGAGACCTTCGTTCTGCGTGCCCCGCCAAGCCGCTTCGCGAGTAGCCAAAAGCGCTTTGAGGATTGCTCGCGTTGACATTTGACCGCTTCTTCCTGCACTTGCTTGAAGGAGGCGGACTTCTTGGCCCGAGTTGCCTTCCGAATTTGCTTGCGGAGCCGTAGCCAATTCAGACGGGCTTCCGCATTCGATTCATCCCTCCTGTATGCTGCGTAGGCCTCCCGGCGCTGTTGAATGAGCTCCTTTAGCTCCCCGTCGAACCAATTGTTGGTGAAACGGGGTCGTATACATCTGGAGCCAAGGACCCGGTGCGCCGCCATTCGGAAGGACTGCGCCACTCGCTCGGTGACGTCATCTACCACCCGTTGGCTGTCGGCACCACCCGATAGGTCAAGCTCAGGCAGCTGATGCACTCCAAGCTTCTGTAGGCAATGCTGGAATACGTCATCGAACTTGTCGCGTAGATAATCCCTTGCTTCGCAGCGTGATCATTACCCGAGACACCAGCACCAATAAGCTTATCAACACGAAAGGACCTGTAAGGTTTCGCAGCCCGCTTTGGTCGGCGCTGGCCGCTCCACGTCAGTTCGGCCCATACTGCCTTGTGGTCCGTATCAAGATCATCTTCGCATACTCCGAACTTTGCTCCAGATGCCAAGCCAGGCGACGCGCAGATGTAATCGAGGAGGTGCTTGCCTGTGCCCATGCCGCGCTGCTCACGCCGGGACCACCAGTAGGACCCTTCCACTGGGCACGAGAAGCCGCTCAGATTTCGCAGGCCCGTAGCGACGAGGACAGCCGCGAGTCTCTTGCCGTTCTTCGAACGTACCGGTGCTCCCTTTTCATCGACCTCCCCGTGCTGACCGACGATGCCCTCCTCTTTTCGGCTGCATGCCGGCCCGAGCTTCGCGTTGGCATCCGCCACCGTGACCACAAGACCTTTGGCTCCAAAAAAAAGCTATAGCTGCCTGCCAGGCCGCATACGCCTCTGACGACTCTTCTTCCTGCGTTTCCTGGGGAAAGTAGCCGTTGCCCACATAGATATCCTGAGCGCCGGTAACACCGGAGGCGATACGCAGCCACACTTGCTGCCGGTGGTCGACGGGGGCTGACACCAGGTTGCAATACGGACCAAGGAAGTTAGCCACCGCGAATAGAACCCCACCCTTGCAGCGATTTTTCTCGCTGACCTCCGCAGGTTTTCCAAAAATCCGGAATCCATCCAGGCTGCATTTGGAAAGTTGCTTCTTGCCCATGCGGTGCTCCTGAGCCCCGATGACTAGCCAGCCTCGTGCTTGTAGAATGATGCCCATTCCGCCGTGTCTACGTTGTCGTATCCCGTTTTACCCTGCCAGTTGTGACTCGCGACGAGTAGCTTGAAGCCGATATCGAACTGCTTGGAGCGGTGCTTCTTGGCTCGTTTCCGGACCCGACGGCCGCGCTTGGCTTCCGCCCTCGTGCTGCCCCCCTCTGCAGGTGCTTGCGCAGGTTGGTCCCCCACTGCACTGGCCGCCGAATGCAGGGGCACCACCTGCACATCAGCACACTCAGACACACACTCAGGTGCATCGGCAGCCAATTACGAAGACACCACCTGCACATCATCAACACATTCTTCATGCAGAGGCAAGACGCGATATCCCGTCGCAGCTTCCTCCTTCCGGACCGCCGCTTCCCCACGCAGATGGATGCGAATAAGCCTTCGGACACGTTCCCTGTCCCTGAACCTGCGCCCAAGGGCCACATTGACCCCTCTGCCGAAGAATTTGAGATTTCTGAGTTGCTGCAACGCCGTCTGCCTGCTGTCATCGTCCTCGTAGACCAGCTCCAGGTGACGAGACATTCGCTGGCCTTGCCACTCCATTACCGGGACCACCAGACCAAGACCGCTCATTTTGGAGGCGATCTCCTGTAGATTGGCGCGTTCTGAGAGCCCCCAGACAATCAGATTACGCCCGTCCTTGTCGTACCGATCTACCCGCCGGTACCGTCGAGGCGGCGGTGCCATCTGCCATATAGCGCCGCTCGCCTTATGTTGAAGCGCCGACCCGTGTGCCAGGTTTGGGGAGGAAGGATGAGGCGCAGCTAAGATAGCCTCTCCAAGTGGTTCAGGAATTCCGTCATATACGCGAGCCCTCATCCTCCCATCCTGGGACATCGGGCCAGAGCCCGTCGAAGAGGCATTCCCACGGGGATTGTCCAGGTCTTCGGCGATTCTACCTTGTCCCATAAGGGCCACAGTGGTAGCTCCGTGCTTCGCGTATTTGTAATCCATTGAGAGTAGTAGACGGCCAATGTCGCTGGCCATCACCGCCGCGCCTCTTTACGCCGAGGAAAGCGCCCGTCCATGCAAATAGCATCGGCGGTATCTGCAACACACACTACACGCATTTTCGCCGGTGTCACTGGATGCTGCCACGTCGCTTCGTGCCCTTGGGCGCCCGCCAGCACCCCCAGCGTCACCAGAACCTGCCTCACGCACTACACACACTCTCCATCGCATCGCCAACGCCTCTACTCTCATGCCTTATGGACTTTCAGCTGCTCCTAACAATACACATCATGAGGTACGGGTGTCCCCGAGTGGAGCCAGATCGGACGGCGTGCCGCTGAAACTCCTCCCCCACGTGGATATAGAAGGCGCGAACCTAGCGGTACCTATAGGGTCTTACAGACAAGTATAGTAATCCCAGCCGAAGCTGCTCAGTTAGAAATGCAACGGTGGAGGGTGTGACTGCATGGGGCATGGCACGGCAACGCAGCAAGGCACTGGCAAGCCATTGGGACCGACTGAAGCCCCTCTCCAACGTGTGCTCATCATGTGTTCCAGTTAGGCAACCCCGAAGAAGCGAAGATAGGAAGGAGACAAAACCCAGATAGGATGAAGATAGGATTAACATGAAGCCGAAATGGAGCCGAGTTGGAACAGGCCAACTCGGCCCCATCTCGCTCAATGTGAATCCTATCTTCAACCCATCTCGGTCCTGTTTCCTCCTGATGCTCACCTCAACAAGATCACCAAACCGGAACTGGAAGCCCCCAGGCATTTACTCGGCAGGAAATTCGGCGAAAATGGGCTAACCAGGAAACCAGACCCAACCCAACAGCCAAGAAAAACGAGCCAACCAACAATCCAACAGACAACCCCACAACTGCCTGGCCGAACCCCTACCGAGTAAATGCCCAGTTGAGAGTTGCGCATATCCCGGTGACCGCCCTCCCCAAGCGGTCACCTTCGTGGGGAGAGGCCCAACCACCTCCTCTTCCCGTGGAGTGCCATCTTGTGCACCCCTCCAGTATAATAATAATAATAATAATAATAATAATAATAATAATAATAATAATAATAATAATAATAATAATAGTGCTTCTCTGTCAATGGCTGATGCATTTCTGCACATGCGCCTCCATCGTCTCACCCGTGAGGGGAGTACGAAGAATTGACGATAAGCTCTAATGACACCCCCGCAAGGGCAGTTCCAACACTTCCAGACGGGCCGGTATGTTCAATGAAAATACTGGTCCAGAAATAGACCGGTATGTTCAATGAAAATACTGGTGGCACCGACGGGAATCGAACTGGCGACAGGGCCCAGATGGTAGAACTTGACCACTGGGCTATCACGGTGTCCAAAATAATAATAATAATAATAATAATAATAATAATAGTGCTTCTCTGTCAATGGCTGATGCATTTCTGCACATGCGCCTCCATCGTCTCACCCGTGAGGGGAGTACGAAGAATTGACGATAAGCTCTAATGACACCCCCGCAAGGGCAGTTCCAACACTTCCAGACGGGCCGGTATGTTCAATGAAAATACTGGTCCAGAAATAGACCGGTATGTTCAATGAAAATACTGGTGGCACCGACGGGAATCGAACTGGCGACAGGGCCCAGATGGTAGAACTTGACCACTGGGCTATCACGGTGTCCATAATAATAATAATAATAATAATAGTGCTTCTCTGTCAATGGCTGATGCATTTCTGCACATGCGCCTCCATCGTCTCACCCGTGAGGGGAGTACGAAGAATTGACGATAAGCTCTAATGACACCCCCGCAAGGGCAGTTCCAACACTTCCAGACGGGCCGGTATGTTCAATGAAAATACTGGTCCAGAAATAGACCGGTATGTTCAATGAAAATACTGGTGGCACCGACGGGAATCGAACTGGCGACAGGGCCCAGATGGTAGAACTTGACCACTGGGCTATCACGGTGTCAATAATAATAATAATAATAATAATAATAATAATAATAATAATAATAATAATAATAATAATAATAATAATAGTGTATCTCCTGCCAATTGCTGAGCCAAAAGGCCATGTGCATCCAGTCCTCCATTCCATAAGGAAAGTCTCCACACCAATCGGTGGAATAAAGGAAGTGACGGCATAGAACATTACTCTAGGAGCTTTATACCAATCAGCCCATGGAAAGGACCGATGGCCTATGTACTCCCTAATAATAATAATAATAATAAAAATAATAATAGTAATAATAACATGTAGATAGATAGACAATAATATAGGTAGATAGACAAATAGATAGATAGACAGATAGATAGATACATAGATAGAGAGAGCCAGGGACGGAGAGAGAGAGAGAGAGGTATGTAAGTATATAATGTATGTATGTATGTCTGTCATGTGTGTAGGTATGTTTTTTATGTATATGAATCCTGGAAATGAACGTTTCAGCAGTGTTGCTTATAATAACTTGTAGGGTGGTGTGTTGATGCTATACTGATTGCTGGGAACATATTTAGGAAGACATATACTCCTTATTTCTTGTGTGGATTGTATGGTGCGTGTATATGTAGGCGGTAAAAGGTGGGTATGTAAGTATCTCTTTGTCCTTCTTCCTATCTACCTATCTATCTATCTTCTTCTATCTATCTATCTCAGAGAGACCGAGAGAGACAGAGATAGAGACAGGTATGTATGTATATATAATGTATGTATGTATGTAATGTAGATAGATACATAGGTAGAGAGATAGAGAGAGGGAGGGACGGAGAGAGAGCGAGACAGAGAGAGAGAGAGAGAGAGGTATGTATGTAATTATATAATGTATGTATGTATGTCTGTCATGTGTGTAGGTATGTTTTTTTTTCATGTATGTGAATCCTGGAAATGAAAGTTTGAGCAGTGTTGCTTATAATAACTTGCAGGGTAGTGTGTTGATGCTATACTGATTGCTGGACACATATTTACGAAGACATATACTCCTTATTTCTTGTGGATTTTATAGTGCGTGTATATGTAGGCATGCATGCAGGTAAAAGGTGTGTATGTAAGTATCTCTTTCTCCTTCTTCCTATCTGCCCATCTATCTATCTATCTCAGAGAGACAGAGAGAGACAGAGAGAGAGACAGGTATGTATGTATATATATAATGTATGTATGTATGTAATGTGTGTACGTATGTATTTTGTCATGTATGTGAATCCTGGAAATGAAAGTTTGAGCAGTGTTGCTTATAATAACTTGTAGGGTAGCGTGTTGATGCTACACTGATTGCTGGACACATATTTAGGAAGACATATACTCCTTATTTCTTTTGTGGATTTTATGGTGCATGTATATGTAGGCATGCATGCAGGTAAAAGGTGTGTATGTAAGTATCTCTTTCTCCTTCTTCCTATCTGCCTATCTATCTATCTATCTCAGAGAGACAGAGAGAGACAGAGAGAGAGAGAGAGACAGGTATGTATGTATATATATAATGTATGTATGTATGTAATGTGTGTACGTATGTATTTTGTCATGTATGTGAATCCTGGAAATGAAAGTTTGAGCAGTGTTGCTTATAATAACTTGTAGGGTAGCGTGTTGATGCTACACTGATTGCTGGACACATATTTAGGAAGACATATACTCCTTATTTCTTTTGTGGATTTTATGGTGCGTGTATATGTAGGCATGCATGCAGGTAAAAGGTGTGTATGTAAGTGTCTCTTTCTCCTTCTTCCTATCTATCTATCTATCTATCTATCTATCTATCTCAGAGAGACAGAGAGAGAGATAGAGAGAGACAGGTATGTATGTAAGTATATAATGTATGTATGTATGTAATGTGTGTACGTATGTATTTTGTCATGTATGTGAATCCTGGAAATGAACGTTTGAGCAGTGTTGCTTATAATAACTTGTAGGGTAGTATGTTGATGCTATACTGATTGCTGAACATATATTTACGAGGACATATACTTCTTATTTCTTGTGTGGATTTTATGGTGCGTGTATATGTAGGCATGCATGCAGGTAAAAGGTTTGTATGTAAGTGACTCTTTCTCCTTCTTCTTATCTATCTATCTATCTATCTATCTATCTATCTATCTATCTATCTATCTATCCCTGGAGACGGTCTCTGCCACTGGCAACTCAGCCTGGGGTTCAGATCTAACTATCTCCTACAATGACGATTTTGTGTCCGCCGTTAATCGCGCGCAGCGCAAGGGCTAAACAGGCAACCAACTCCTGACCATGGCTGATGAAGTCGGGGCGTGATGCAAAGGGTTGATGAAGTCGGGGTTGTAGAAGGTAACTCACAACGAGCGTGAACTCCTGAAACCTCGGCTTACAAGCGCATCATCTCCTTAGGGCACACGCTCCTGGGGAGTGTTCTAGTGTTGTCCCGTATAGTTCAAAAGGGCTCGGCTACCTTTCGGCTTGAACTGGGCACAGACACCAACCACAGCGAGACAGTGGTTGGTGTGCAGCTTGGCCGGTGCTGAAAGTTCTTGTCCGGGGGTAGTATAGGAGGCCATGGCTTTTCAAGCTAAGCCACGCCCATAGATTAAACATATCTATCTATCTATCTATCTATATTACTACGATATCTCATCAGTTGATCTCATCACTTACTCCACGGAGTGAACCAAGGCCACTTGAGGTGTCACTGACCCTCCCTTGGGCTTGGTTG
>WBZZ01006180.1:145000-181835 GCA_019918135.1 Paulinella micropora
AGCAATCGGTTCTGGTACAGTCTGTACTGGCTGGCCATGAAGCAACTGCTGGGGGGCATGAGAATCAGAATTCAACTAGGTGATCATGAACCGCGAGAAGTTGTGTGCTTCTAACTTGCAAACGTTCCTTACCGGAGTGGGCGTGAAGTGGACGCCTGGAAGGAAGACTATGTAATGGCAAGAGAATTCAAACAAGAGTTTGAAAAGTTCTTGAAGGTGCACAAGGAAAAACAAGTTTGGCGTGAGGTACCGGCGTGGCTAAAAAATGAAACCAGATTCCCAAGCTGATGTTGTAAGACTGCTTGTTCGACTACTTGCTTTGTTATATTAAATTTCTGTTCTGCCAATACGTACAATTCTTAGCACTAATTTGATATGTTATTGTTCAACATGTTGTCATATTAATAATAAAGATATTAATAATTATATTCATAACATTAACAATGTTAATAACAATCATAATCATAATCGTAAGCATATGCATATTAATTATGAGATGAAAGACGAAAGGAGAGAGTCGAAAGAAGAAAGACGAAAGAAGAAAGAAGATAGCGGGGGGGGGGGGGGGGGGAAGAAAGAAAGAAGCAACAAGAAAGAAGAAAGAATGAGGAGAGGAACTTGTCAAAGAATGTGTTTGTGACGTTGGTTCTGATTAGTGCGACGATATCAACGATTGCAAGATTTGCAACTGTGAAGTTGCTTTGCCGCTAGGTAAGTCAAGTTGTTGCCCAGGTCGCTGGAACCCAGGACCGCCAGCTCCGAGACCGCCTGGTAGACCGGGCAGCCGGGTGGCCCCTGAGTACATGACCCTGTGCCTTGGTAGGGAGGGGTGAAAGTACCCGTGGGGGCGGTTACTGCCACCGACAGGAGCGGCGCAAAGCTGCCGGCCGACTGGGTGAACGTGATGTAAGCGCCCGCATAATTGTTCCCGCTGACCGGCGAGGAGGCTGTATTGGTGCAGGTAGAGCTGACGATGGTGTTATCATATTGTCCGGAGGTCAAGCTCCAATAAGTGGCGGCGGCGCCGTCGGCCACGACGCTCGCAGAGCCGGCGCTCGCGCCACTGACGCTCACCGTCCAGCCGTACAGGCCGCCGGGCGACCTCAGGGTTTTGGCGCCAGCCTGGGTAGAGCCTTCATTGCACGTACAATAGAAAGAACCCTGGGTGTTAGTGCAAACCCCGTGGGCGCCACAGCCCCCGTTGTCGGGGCGGGTGCACTCGTTCACGTCGGGGGACGGCGTGACCGAGGGGCTGAGCGTCACACTGCCGGTGCGCGAGCTCGTGGGGCTGTTGGTGGGCGTGTTACTGCGGGTGGAGTACAACGAAGGGGAGGGCGACGGCATGGAGCTACCGGTCGGCGTGAGGCTGACGGTAGGCGAACGCGTGGCGGAGGCGGTCAGGCTGGGGCTGGGCGTCGGGGTCGCGCTGGCGCTGCGAGTCGGGCTGGGGGTGCTGGTAAGCGAAAGGCTGGGCGACTGGCTGGGCAGCTCGCACGAGGGTACGTCCAGCGTGACCCTGAGGTCGCCGAAAACGACGACGGAGCTGCACATAAAGTTGTAGATTGAGTACCAATGAAAATTGCGCAGGATTACAAAACGGTACGCGTTGTAGCTAGCGGAGAGCGACTGATCTAAGGTTAGTGTTTTTGTCTGCTCGGGGGCCCAGCCGCTCCGAAACAGCGGAGTGGGACGGGCAGCCAGCCTCCTTAGTACAGCCACCTTGAGGAAAAGGAGTGATAAGCGCCGGGGTGCTGATCACACTGACAGAGAAAAGCAGCGCTGAGCTGCCCCAGGTCTGGTTGAGGTTAACTAAAGCTCTGCGTAGCTGGCCCCGTTGGCAGCCGTTGTGACCGGCGCGAGGTTGCTGGCTGGGAAATTACAAACCCGTCGCTGGCACCGCTGGCGGACTGGCCGTAGTTGCTACCACTGTTCTAGAGCGTAGAGGCCAGGCCGTCCGTAGCATTGCTTGCTTGCTGTGCTGAAGAGGCCCCGCTAACCTGGACTTGCCAGCCGTACCGGTAGTCGGGCGAAGTCAATTCCTGGGCGCCGGCCCGAACGTAGCCGGGCGCGCACGTACAGTAGGGGGCCGCGCCGCCCGGCGTATTGCTGCAAACCCCGTTGGGCCCACAGCCTCCGTTGTTGGGCAGAGCACAATAGCGTACGTTGGGTGACCCTGAGGGTGTTAGGCTGCCTGACGCCGTGGCTGTCAGCAAGAGCTGGGGCTCAAGAGCTGGGGCTCCGGGACGCGGTCGGGGTAGTAGTAGTAGTAGTTGAGGTACTGGTACTAGTGACTGTAGTAGTGGTAGTGGTAAGCGTGACGACGGAGGCGGACGTCGTCACGGGCGGCGTGACTTGCCCCGAGGGCGTGGGCGTAGGCGTGTGCGTAGGTGTGTCTGAGTTGCTATTGGTAGGCGTGGGCGACACCGAGATTATCACCGCGGGCGTGCGCGTCACGGAGGGCGTCATGGACGCGGTAGCAGTACTAGTAGTAGTAGTAGTAATAGTAGTAGTAGTAGTAGTAGTAGTAGTAGTAGTAGTAGTAGTAGTAGTAAGCGTGACCGGGGCGGACGTCGTCGTCGTCGTCACGGGCGGCGTGACCTGCACCGAGGGCGTGGGCGTAGGCGTTGGCGTGCCCGAGCCGGTGGGCGTGAGCGACACGGACATCATCATCACCGCGGGCGTGCGCGTCACGGAGGGCGTCTTGGTGGATTCAAAACTATTGCAGGACGCTTCCTGTTCCAGCAGGGAGACCTCCAGGTGGCCAAGCGCCGCCTGCGTCGTGCAGTCTGCGCCTGCGGCAGCGCGCTGGTAAGCAGCGGGGAAAATAAAGCGAAAGCGACTATAGAAAGCACTACCTATAACCGCGTCGGTCCCAGGGCCGGCGGTGATGTTCCACCCCTGCGATAGGTCAGGCGCGGGGGCCGCCTTGTACACGGTGCTCCAGCTTCGACCCCCGTCGTCACGAGAACCTACTATGTGGATTTCAGACGCTCCGTCGGTGCCCGCCGGCTGGAACGGGTACAGAACTAGGCTGCGCAGCCCCACGCGCCGAGCTTGAGAGCCTGAGCCAGTAAGTTCCAGGTATTCGCCGGGCACTCCGCTTGCGCGGGAGTCAACGCCCGGCGTAGTGGCAGTCGCCGCGCTGGCGGTGGCGCTATCGACGCAGGACGCAGTAAGCTTCCAGCCCCCGGACTCTACTTCAGGTAGCCCGGCGGGCTGCTCTCTCTGTCTTAGCGTGTAGCGGGCCCGCCCCCAAAAACAGCCCGGGCGGCACAAGACCTGGCTGAGGTTGCCACTCAGCTTGGCTACCCCCTCCACCAAACCATCGGTTTTCGCCTGCGCAAGACTCAAGCCCGACAAGCTGCTAATTAAGTTTGCGTCAAAGGTGTCTACGCCCGCAAACAGATAACTGACAAAGTTGCATGCCGAGGACAGATTCAGCTTGCTGCCCGGGAATCTCTTCGGCCCCGCTGCCCGCGAAGGCCAGCGCCAGGCTCGTCACGCGCGAGGTTTCGCAGCCCCGTACGTCTGGGACCAAACGAGGCGACCAGGCCAGCATGCCCGTCAGGTTCTCGGCGTCGCGAACGCGCAGCCCACTCATGTTGAGGAGCAACCCGGGGAGATCCGCAAACGAATAGCTCCAGTTGCCCACCAGCTCCGCGTCCTGCAGCCGTGACAAGGCGGGTAGCTCCAGCAGCCCCCGTGCGCGGTAGAAGTGCTGCCCGCCAGTGCGCGCCAGTCGCAGACCTCCCCATTGTGCTATGCGCTCCACCACCATCCCCGTGGGGTTTCGCTCCCGCCACGCAGGCGTCATCGCCCAGTCTGGCACCACGCCAGTGGCAACGACTTTGTACGTGCCCGGGGCTGGGTACGTGTGGTCGCATTTCCCGCCCGCGCCCTGGTCGGGGCATGTGCTTTGCGTTCCGTCCCCCCAGTCCACCTTGTACGCCAGCTGTTCCTGCTCTTGTAGCCGGCGTGCCCGTGCGCGCGTGCGCGGGGCAGTAACAAGCCCCGCGGGCATCTCAAAGCGCAGGCCGCCCCGGCTGTCTAACTGGCTTACGGTAAATAGAAGCGGCTCCGCGGATTTCCAGCTGCACCAAGGGGGCCGGGGGAGCGCGTGGCCTGCATCCAGCGCCCAAGACAGCCACAACCCTAGTAGAAACAAGCTACGAGTGGCAGCCCTTGGCATTGTCTCCAGCTACCTCCTGCAGAGGCCCCGTCTTTGCCGGAAGCTGGAATCTGGTTGTTGTTGCTGTTGTTTTTGTTCTAGTAGTTCCTTTGATGTGCTTTTTTTCTGTTTCCTCTTTTTTCTTCGCTTACTTTAATCTCTGGAGAGGTCTTTACACTAAAACAAGATAACGCTCTCCCCGTTTCCCAACGAGAGGGGGGGGGGAGAGAGAAAAAGGGAAAAGGAAGGGGAGAAGGGGGGGGGAGAGAAAAAAGGGGAAAGGAATGGAGAGGGGGGGAAGGGTCTCCCCCCCCCCAACCCGATTTGGGGAAGCGTCCAAGAAGATGAGAGAAAAAAGGCAGGCGGAGAAACAAGTTATTAGAAATAGTCAGCAGCAAGAGCGAGGTTTTTTTGGGGGCTGCACTTTCGGCCTCTGATGACTCCCAAAAAAAGCTAATAAGTACACTTTAGTCAACCGGAAACACTACAAATAGAGGCCACCGGCGATACCAAAAAAGAGAAAAAAAAATGCAAACATGCTTGCTTTTTTTCTCTGGTGCCTTTTTTTTTTTGCGCCACGTTCTTGACATTACACATTCGTGGCATATCCCTTGCAATTAAAAAGCAAGTTCAAACCCCACCCCGTGGTTTGGTCTATACGAGCAGCTTTGACCCTGGCAACGGCAACGTTAGAAGACGAGGTATAGTTTAGAAATGTAACGAAGAACTTATCATAATAATTACCAACCGTAAGTACCCAATTACGTTGGTCAACAGTTTCAGGGCACGAGACGAGGATTCTATAAGAAAGCTCAACACCAGACGTTGACGTCGCCGAATTTCCGATTGGTATTGGAATGTCGGTGATAGACGGCGTCTTGGTTGGCGTAAGGGTTGGAGATACGGTCGGCGTTGGGGTTCGAGTTGCTGTCCTCGTAGGCGACTGCGAGGATGATGGCGTGATCGAAATGGTAGGCGTCGGCCAAGCTGGGATGCACACCGGCGCGGTCAGCCTGATCCTGAGGTCGCCCAGGCCCGCTGAGGCGACACACGTTGTTGCGGTACCCGTGACAGAGGCCCAGCTTTGGCCAATGACGAAGCGGTACGCGTTGTAGCCGGACGTCGGGGTCAGGCTGATGGTGCGTTCCTGCCCGGCGGTCCAGTCGGTCCAGCTGCCGCCCGTGGCCAGAAAGGTCCAGTTGCTGCCACGGTCGGTCGAGCCGAAGACCTGTAACGTGCCCACGGCCAAAACCTTCGTACAGCCAGTTGCGATATTGCAGCCGCGGGCACCACCGTAAGCAATCGTGCGCTGGCCAGCAACGACCCCGACCGACCATAAGGCAGAGAGAGCCTCGTCCGACTTGGTTATTTGCACGTAATCTCCTCATAGGTCAGCGTCGTGGTTGTGCCAACATATGAACCTGAGGAAACGGAGTTTACCTTGGTATATATATTGTAGTACGAATTAACAGAGTCAGCAGCGGCCCAGAGCGTGAGGTAGTTGCCGTCCGCGGCGTCGCTGGCGCTGCCGACACTTGCGCTGCTGTTAGTCACGACCCAGCCGAACAGGCCGCCGGGCGACGTGAGCTGCGTTTGGTTGAGGTAGCCTGAGTTGCACGTGCAGTAGAAGGAGCCGTACGTGTTAGTGCAGACGCCGTTGGCGGTGCAGCCGCCGTTGTTGGCGAGGGCGCACTCATTGACGTCGGGCGACGGGACGGTGTCGCGGAGAGCGTCACAGATATTGTGGGCGTCACGGACGACGTCATGGACGGCGTCACAGATATAGTGGGCGTCACGGACGGCGTCGGCGATGCAGGGATGCACACAGGCGCTTCCACCATGATCCTGAGGTCGCCCAAGCGCGAGTTTGTAGAAAGGCACGTCGAACCAGGAGCATAAGAGGTCCAGTGTTTGTACACCATGAAGCGGTACGCGGTGTAGCCCGACGTCGGCGTCAAGCTCACGGTCTGCTGCTGCCCCGCGGTCCAGCCCGTCCAGCCGCCGCCTGTTGCAAGCAGGGTCCAGCCGGTGTTGCTGGCGGGGTTGTCCGACCCATAGACCTGCAACGTTTCAACAGCCGAAATCTCCGGACATCCACCAACTGCAGACGTGCAAGAGCTAACACCGTTAGCAATCGTGCGCTGGATAGCGACGACCCCAACCGACCACAATCTCGCGGGGACGTTCCCCGACTTGGTTATTTGCACGTAAGCCGCGCGTATCACATTTGTTGATTTTATACCTCCAGTAGAAAGACCTGAGCAGACGCCGCTTGTTTTCACGGTTGAATATGCAGCACTGCTATACCACCCAGTGAGGTAGTTGCCGTCCGTGGCGTCGCTCGCGGTGCCGCCCCCGACATACTAGCTGCCGCTGACGCTGACGGTCCAGCCATACAGGCTGCCAGGCGAGGTCAGCTGCGTTTGGTTGACGTAGCCCGAGTTGCACGTGCAGTAGAAAGAGCAGTACGTGTTGGTGCAGACGCCGTTGGCGGTGCAGCTGCCGTTGTTGGGCAGGGCGCACTCGTTGACGTCGGGCGAAGCGGACGGCGTCACAGATATCGTGGGCGTCACGGAGGGCGTCATGGACGGCGTCACGGAAATCGTGGGAGTCACGGACGGTGTCACGGACGGCGTCACGGAAACACTCTGCGTCCCCGAGCCCGACTGCGTGGGTGTGGCGGTCGGCGACGCGGTGGTCGACCTGGACGCCGTGGCGGATGCAGTTGGTGTCACCGTTATGGTGGGCGTGACGGACGCCGTGGCGGATGCCGTGGCGGATGAAGTGGAGGTTGTCGCGGCGGATGCAGTTGGTGTCACCGTAATGGTAGGCGTGACGGACGCCGTGGCGGTCAGCGAGGGGCTGTTGCTGAGCGAGGAGCCGATGCTCCGCGACGCGGTCGGGGTCGACGACACCGACGCGGTCACAGACACGGTGGGCGACCCGGTTGGCGACACGGTGGGCGACCCGGTCGGCGACACGGTCGGTGACCGCGTCACCGACACGGTCGGTGACTCGGAAACGCTCGGATTGCCGTAACGCTCGCAACAGGTGTCCTGGTGGCCGACAACGTCGAACAGAAAAAGCTACCCGCGGTATTGATGAATTGCTGCGCCCCAGCGCAGTTGTGTACTTGTCTGTCGAGGCACTCGTCCACGTAGACACACGACGCCGGCAGCAGCGTGGCGCGCAGGTAGCCCCAGCCTGCGCGCCGCATTCAGAGCCGGTGCTCCAGTGCTGGTAATTCCTTGTGACGATAAAGCGGAAGAATTTGTAGTACTTCCGGCTGCCCACCAAGTCCCAAAACCGTTCCTGCGAGGCCGACCACGACGTCCAGGGCTCCGGGTTGCGACCTACCAGCGCCCAGGCCAGGCCGTCATTGGAGCCCACGACCGTCACTTCCGCGGCGCTGAAGGTCTTGTACGCCCAGTTGCCCCACGTCTCAGCCGACGCGGCCACCGCCAGCCTGGTCAGCGCCGCGGGCGCACCCGGCGACGCCAGCTGCACCCAGGCGCCCCGGTACATCGTACACTACGCCGCCGGCCGTGGTTACCACAGACGTGGACGTGCTGGCCGAACTGCAGACGTACGGCGTAATCCTGGTCGTGTCGTAAAGGGCGCCGGCGTCGCTCTCCCAGATACCGGACGCGTCGGCCGCCAGTGCCGTGCCGGCAGAAGTGCCGGACGTCGTCGCCAGCCAGCCCGCCAGCCCTGCGGGCTCGACCGGCGAGAATGGGCCGGAGTTCGTGGGCGCGTAGCCCGCGGCGCAGCCGCACTCGTAGGAACCGTACGTGTTGGTGCACAGCGCCCCGGGGCCGCACACCAGCTCCCCGCCGTCGTCGCACTCATTGACGTCCGGCGAGCCAGAAGGGCTCGAGCTCAGCCTCGGGGATGCAGTCGCGCTCCCCGACACAGTCGCCGACGCGGTCGGGCTATTCGAGCTTGAGGCTGTCCGTAGTTTTGCTTGCTTGGTCGGGCTATCCGAGCTTGAGCTACCACTGTTCTAGAGCGTAGAGGCCAGGCCGTCCGTAGCATTGCTTGCTTGCTGTGCTGAAGAGGCCCCGCTAACCTGGACTTGCCAGCCGTACCGGTAGTCGGGCGAAGTCAATTCCTGGGCGCCGGCCCGAACGTAGCCGGGCGCGCACGTACAGTAGGGGGCCGCGCCGCCCGGCGTATTGCTGCAAACCCCGTTGGGCCCACAGCCTCCGTTGTTGGGCAGAGCACAATAGCGTACGTTGGGTGACCCTGAGGGTGTTAGGCTGCCTGACGCCGTGGCTGTCAGCAAGAGCTGGGGCTCAAGAGCTGGGGCTCCGGGACGCGGTCGGGGTAGTAGTAGTAGTAGTTGAGGTACTGGTACTAGTGACTGTAGTAGTGGTAGTGGTAAGCGTGACGACGGAGGCGGACGTCGTCACGGGCGGCGTGACTTGCCCCGAGGGCGTGGGCGTAGGCGTGTGCGTAGGTGTGTCTGAGTTGCTATTGGTAGGCGTGGGCGACACCGAGATTATCACCGCGGGCGTGCGCGTCACGGAGGGCGTCATGGACGCGGTAGCAGTACTAGTAGTAGTAGTAGTAATAGTAGTAGTAGTAGTAGTAGTAGTAGTAGTAGTAGTAGTAGTAGTAGTAGTAGTAGTAAGCGTGACCGGGGCGGACGTCGTCGTCGTCGTCACGGGCGGCGTGACCTGCACCGAGGGCGTGGGCGTAGGCGTTGGCGTGCCCGAGCCGGTGGGCGTGAGCGACACGGACATCATCATCACCGCGGGCGTGCGCGTCACGGAGGGCGTCTTGGTGGATTCAAAACTATTGCAGGACGCTTCCTGTTCCAGCAGGGAGACCTCCAGGTGGCCAAGCGCCGCCTGCGTCGTGCAGTCTGCGCCTGCGGCAGCGCGCTGGTAAGCAGCGGGGAAAATAAAGCGAAAGCGACTATAGAAAGCACTACCTATAACCGCGTCGGTCCCAGGGCCGGCGGTGATGTTCCACCCCTGCGAGAGGTCAGGCGCGGGGGCCGCCTTGTACACGGTGCTCCAGCTTCGACCCCCGTCGTCACGAGAACCTACTATGTGGATTTCAGACGCTCCGTCGGTGCCCGCCGGCTGGAACGGGTACAGAACTAGGCTGCGCAGCCCCACGCGCCGAGCTTGAGAGCCTGAGCCAGTAAGTTCCAGGTATTCGCCGGGCACTCCGCTTGCGCGGGAGTCAACGCCCGGCGTAGTGGCAGTCGCCGCGCTGGCGGTGGCGCTATCGACGCAGGACGCAGTAAGCTTCCAGCCCCCGGACTCTACTTCAGGTAGCCCGGCGGGCTGCTCTCTCTGTCTTAGCGTGTAGCGGGCCCGCCCCCAAAAACAGCCCGGGCGGCACAAGACCTGGCTGAGGTTGCCACTCAGCTTGGCTACCCCCTCCACCAAACCATCGGTTTTCGCCTGCGCAAGACTCAAGCCCGACAAGCTGCTAATCAAGTTTGCGTCAAAGGTGTCTACGCCCGCAAACAGATAACTGACAAAGTTGCATGCCGAGGACAGATTCAGCTTGCTGCCCGGGAATCTCTTCGGCCCCGCTGCCCGCGAAGGCCAGCGCCAGGCTCGTCACGCGCGAGGTTTCGCAGCCCCGTACGTCTGGGACCAAACGAGGCGACCAGGCCAGCATGCCCGTCAGGTCCTCGGCGTCGCGAACGCGCAGCCCACTCATGTTGAGGAGCAACCCGGGGAGCTCCGCAAACGAATAGCTCCAGTTGCCCACCAGCTCCGCGTCCTGCAGCCGTGACAAGGCGGGTAGCTCCAGCAGCCCCCGTGCGCGGTAGAAGTGCTGCCCGCCAGTGCGCGCCAGTCGCAGACCTCCCCATTGTGCTATGCGCTCCACCACCATCCCCGTGGGGTTTCGCTCCCGCCACGCAGGCGTCATCGCCCAGTCTGGCACCACGCCAGTGGCAACGACTTTGTACGTGCCCGGGGCTGGGTACGTGTGGTCGCATTTCCCGCCCGCGCCCTGGTCGGGGCATGTGCTTTGCGTTCCGTCCCCCCAGTCCACCTTGTACGCCAGCTGTTCCTGCTCTTGTAGCCGGCGTGCCCGTGCGCGCGTGCGCGGGGCAGTAACAAGCCCCGCGGGCATCTCAAAGCGCAGGCCGCCCCGGCTGTCTAACTGGCTTACGGTAAATAGAAGCGGCTCCGCGGATTTCCAGCTGCACCAAGGGGGCCGGGGGAGCGCGTGGCCTGCATCCAGCGCCCAAGACAGCCACAACCCTAGTAGAAACAAGCTACGAGTGGCAGCCCTTGGCATTGTCTCCAGCTACCTCCTGCAGAGGCCCCGTCTTTGCCGGAAGCTGGAATCTGGTTGTTGTTGCTGTTGTTTTTGTTCTAGTAGTTCCTTTGATGTGCTTTTTTTCTGTTTCCTCTTTTTTCTTCGCTTACTTTAATCTCTGGAGAGGTTTTTACACTAAAACAAGATAACGCTCTCCCCGTTTCCCAACGAGAGGGGGGGGGAGAGAGAAAAAGGGAAAAGGAAGGGGAGAAGGGGGGGGAGGATTGTCGAAATTCTCTCCCCCTTACCTCATTCTCTCCCCCCCCCCCTCCCCCCCGGGAGGAGGGCGTCCCCCCTTCGGCGGTTCTGGGCGCGGCGGGGATGTTCCGTGACGCCGCCAACTTCGACAAAGACCTGACCGGCTGGCGACCGCTGAACCTGGAGCGGCTTTTGGATTTTTGTTTCGGGACGCTTGGAATGCCGGGAGCCGGGGCCTCTTGCTTGGGAGCGTAAGCTACCCCCCTTTTCCAGCCCCCTCCCTCCCGCCTCCCCTCTCTCCCCCCCCCCCCCCCAAAGTGAAAAGTTTTAATAAAAATCAATTACGTAGTTGTCTTATATACTATGCGCACCGCCGAGTGCTGCCCTCGTGCTGTGCGGCACCTACCTGGCGTTGAAGGTCTGACCGCTGCGCTCCCAGGTATTGCAGGCCGCAGCCACCAGCGGGCGCGGCGGTACCACTTGGCCGCGCGCTTGCTGTCGCGCGGCACGCCTACGCCCTCGAGGCAACACCAGCTCAGGGCCAGCCGGGCGGTAGCGTGGCCCGCTTGTGCGGCGCGGCGATACCAGCTCACAGCTGCGCCAAGATCTTGCTCGACCCCTCGCCCTAGACAGCTGCATCATGGAGGTTCGCAGGCTGATCAAGCTGCAGGGTTGGGACCTGGTGGTATTTACGCGGACCAAACACCCGGAAGAAGATAAGTGTTCGGAGGACCACAACCCCTCGTGTCTTCCGCGACACATCTCCTTCAATGATTCATACTACCATGAGGAGGACGAGGAGGACGAAAGGGCGGACTGGTGCCGGCGTCGAGATGGCATTGAAAATTAGAAATTGAAAGCAACCTTACGCACCAAGTCTGTAGTTACAACATGCGCGGCTCAAGTATCGTGATTAGATAAACCTGTACCCTCCACATTGCGTCATAGGCACGTGGGGCTCCGACCTAATACACGATCTGCTTGATTTGGCACCGCCCTATTTGCACGGGGATTACAATAGATGGCCGCCGCCAGCCAAATCATATCTACGTGACACGCGCGGAGAGCGAGTTACGCAATTCCTGCCCCGGGGCGCTCCGAGAAACCGTACAGTTTTCTTTGACAAGGGCATGGACTGCCACATCGATGCCTATTCGGCCGTCTTGAAAAACGATATGGAGCAAGTTACTAACCGCAATCCTAGGAACAAACAAAAAGTAACCCTGGCGGAGATCCTGCGCATGAACGGTATCTGGAATGTTGTGGTCGCCTGCGTTGTGGTCGCCGGCGACATCACTGGCGTGGGGAAGACGTGTTTGAGCCTACTGTTAGTAGAGTTCAAAGTCCACATCGTGCAGAGTGCCACATATTCGTTCCAGCCTGGGTCGGGTGAGTACGAAGAATGTAAAATCCACCCGACGTAAGAAGTCTGGGGCGCGATATCTGGGCTCCCTTGACTGCTGCACCCGCCCGCTCCCAGCCCGACTCAGTCTCCGCGGCGGCGCGACAACTGTACGCCAACATAGCCTTTAGGCTTAATATCAACGACGACGCGATCATCAAGCTGATGATTAAGAGGGCGGGGCTGGCGCACCAAGAGCTAAAAAGTGCAACCCAGGCTAGCCCAAGCTCTCACTGGCTCTCAAAGTTGTTCGTCCTGGCCAGTGGCGGGTATCCAGTCGGCTGGCAACTCAAAACACAGAGTGAGCTGCAAACCCAGGTGGCTAGGGTAGTAGACGACGGAACCCTGCGCCCTCAGCCGACCGCTTCACTTGGCACAACTCGGGTGGCAGTCACAAAACAATGCGTAGTGGCAATCTCGGACTTGTCCATGCCCTTCACTGGTTCGATGGTCCCTAAACTCTCACTGTATTTCCCCGCAGAGATAGATCAGAAGAGTTGCCCGTACGGGCCACAGCGAATCAACGTCTTTGACGCAGAGCCAGACACAACTCCCACGACGCAAGAATTCCTCATTAACGCCCGGAAGCTACTACAGGCAAAAACCGCATTTGTGGCCAGGAACGCTCTGGCATATGAAACAGTACCTCTTCGACTATACCTCCGTGTATGTAAACGGCAAAGAAGTAGCGATTCAGGGCCCAAGGGACGAATTTCTGCGCCAGCTGCGTAAATCGCCGACGCCTGCTAAGATCGCAGTTACGATGCGCCAGGTCGACAAACCCGACCCTGACCCTGCCTACTTGCTAGCGCCGGCGGAATGCGAAGACTTCTACACTGTGTATAATGGCCTCGGGGCGGTACACAAGCAGGCCCTTGCAAGATGGGGCAAACGGAAAAGAGAGACGCAGCAAGAGGTCCTGCGAGGTCTTGGGTGGGATTGGCAGCTCTTTTTTCAGACCTTCGTAAACTCGAGGCAGAGAGAGGAGGACGGAGAGAACGGCCCGCGGTTCTCGGTCTGCCCACCGCGCGCGCAATGCTTCCTCTACCCGACGGCGCCCGGTGCATTTCTCGGAAAAGCAGAGTTTGAGCATGCTTACGAGAGAGTCGTAGCGCGGAAGTCCACCTTCTTTGAGAAGTCGTATGGTTCGAGCGACGCCTCCCAGCCCAAAGCCTTTGTGGACGCGCTGGCGTGTCTGCATTATATCATCCAAAAGTGCGGCATGGGGTAGCTCGCAGCGTGGACGTTTTGCTTTTTAGTAATAAAAAACTACCTTTGCTCTGCTCGTCCAAAGGCGAGGGTCAGGCGCAGGCCAGGCGCGAGCCCGCTAGCAACTGTGCGATGATGCAAGTAGAGTAGATTTCTTTTCTGTCTTTCATAAAATAAAAATACGTAATGTACATAAAATGTTTGAAAAGTGCAACCCGCCCCCCCCCCCCTCTCTCTCTCTGCCGGGCCTGGGTGCACAAGGCTCCGACAACTTGAGTTTACATATTGGCTTACAATTGCTAGGAGACGAACACCCCCCCAGGTTTCTTGGGACAAAATCTCAGCAGAACGGAAACCCTCATTTTTTGCTCGTCGGCTTGCAGCAGAATTGGAGATCGCGCGACAGTACGTGGCAAAAGCTGCTTTGTGCTGCGCTGGTCTGTTCGTGCACTTCAAGGCGCGATTGTATTGCAGCTTGCGGAAAGAAGCCTCCCTTAACAGTGTTCATAACGGCCCAAATACACGACGAATCGCTCGCCCAGCTCGGCGGCTTCGCCTGTCGCGGCGAAAAAGATGTAATCGCCGTCCGCAGCATACCTTGGGTGCAGGAATGGATTGCAGAAAGAAATTACCATACGTTGGTCAGGAAGTACCTGCTGCCGTGGTACGACGGGCTGCCACCGGAAGTACAAACGAGGCTGCGCGAGCAGCGGGACACCTGGGAAGCCGCCGCCGAAGCCTTGGAGACCTGGCTAGCCGCCTCCGAAGAAGACAAGCTGCGCCTGCTAGTCAAAAGCACGAGGGGCTTGCAGTCCGAGGACAATCTAGCGTTGAGTCTGGACGAGCCCGACAAGGTGTGGGGGCTGACGGGCGGCCCGGCGCTGCGCTTTCATGTGTCCTTGCTGCGCCGCTTGGTGTACCACTCGACCGCTGTGGCCAGGTCTTGGCTGACTCCCTGTCCCTTGGCGTAACAGTCCCCCAAAAGGAAGTGCACTTTCGTGTGTCCTTGCTGCGCCGCTTTGGTGTACCACTCGACCGCTGTGGCCAGATTTTGCTCGACTTCCCGTCCCTTGGCGTAGCAAATCCCAAGACGCAACTGCGCGTTCACTTCATTTTGCTCTGCTGCCAGGAGGTAGCACTCACACGCCTTTGCTTCATCTTTGATTACTCCCTGCCCCTTGGCGTAGCAGATGCCCTGAGCGGTTTGCGCTTCCGCTAATCCTTGTTCGGCCGCCTTGGCGAACCAACCGAACGCTTTACCCAGGTCTTGCTTGACCCCCTGTCCTTTAGCGTAGCAAATGCCCATATTTAACTGCGCCTTCATGTCCCCTTGCTTCGCCGCTTTGTTGAACCACTTGACTGCTTTGGTGTAGCTCTGTTTCAACCCCAATCCAATATAGCGACGACTCCCAAGAGCAAGCTGCGCGGCCGTGTCTCCATTCCTTGCCCGTTGTTGTATCTGGCATATTGCGCAGAAAGAATCTTTATTTTTTTCTAGACCAGGGCCCCCGAGTTTTTTGGTTGCCATCATCTTAGACCACCGCTTCACAGCTTCTACGATAGCATGCCCGTTTTCTTTGGTTCAACAAAAACCTATGATTAACTATTTTTGTTACAGTATTAAAAACAAACATTATGATATTCTGGGGAGCGAGAAGGGAATACCCCCCCGCCCGCCCCCTTGCCCTCCCTTTCTTTAAAAAGGGGGGGGAGGGGGGGGGGGGGGCTGGGTCGAACCTGCCAAGAGGGCAAATCGCCAAAAAGAATCATCTTATCAAGCTTTTAATAAATTTTCCTTGTACTTTTTTTTTGGAGCTTTTCCCGGATTGGATTGAAATCTTGGAAGGCAAGCCCCTCCAGAGACCGACAGGCGCAGCCTCGTTCAAACAAGCCTCGTCGTAGCCTGCCATTGACTAACACAAAAACAAAATGGTTTTTTGTCGAGCTCTTTCTGCTAACATAAACATCTTAATGGTCGTGTGTATATAAGGAAGGCGGCGGGGGGGGGGGGGGGGGGGGGGGCGCCCCCCCCCCTTTTCCTGCGCCAGTGCCGCGGCAAGGCGCGGTGTACGCCTCTCGCTTTTATTTTTCTTGGTCTTGGCAGAGAGCGCGAGAAATGGCCACCGAACCCGAGACTGCCCGGGCGATAATATCCTACGGGCGTCCGCCTGCTAAACTTCTGCAAACCCCCTCTGCTCTCGCGCGGGCGCCCACTAGGCCCCGCGGTACCGTGCCCTGCATCCGCTAGTTCGGGCTGACCGGCACTACAATTGTGGCCCCCGGCTGTCGTGTGTATACACACGTGCGGTACCTGCGCGCCGACGACACCGGCGACGACGCTGGCAAACATACACTGGAACGGCTGCCCTGGCTTCCGGACGCCGTCCGCACGGTCTCGTGGCTCCTGTCGCTAGCCCGCCGCCCGCAAACGTCCTGGTTCGAGGCGCTGTTTACTGGCAAACCAGCGGCCTGCATCGAGCTCAAGGGGTCGCTAGGCCTGCCCAACAAGCAGGGCCAGTGCAAGTTCTCGCTGCGCACGACCGTCCCGGGCCTCTACCACGGGGAGACCTCCGTTTCCTCCTCCTTCGAGTTTCTCCTGGACGTACCACAGGGTGCAAAGGAGCCCGTGCCGCTGAGGTGCGGCGGGGGCGACGACGTGGAGCACGCGCTGCTGGCCACGCTCGCGCAACTCTGGTCCTGCTACGACATCATGCTACGCGCCGCCAACGAGCGGGCCAGCGCGTCCAGCGTACTAGGCACCCTGCTGCCGGCCGCCGGCTGGGACCTGGCCGCGCAGGCGGCGGGAGAATGTGCAGCTGTTTGTGCGTGACGGCTTGGGCTGCGGGGTGAAACGCCCGCTAACCCGTCTCACGCCCGCGGATGGCCGCCCCCCAAGAAACGCCTGCCGGACCCCGCTCGAAAACAGGGCTAACAAACCAAGAAATTTGGCGACAAATTTCACGCGGTGGGAAAAAAGGGAGAGAAAGAGAAACAAAAATCCTGTTCGCAAATAATCTGGGGCAGGAGGGGGGGGGGGAGGGGGAAGGGGAGGGGGAAGGGGGAGGGGAGGGGGACACACCCTCCCCCCTCCCCTCTCCCTTCCCTCTCTCTTTCCCCTCCCCCTCCCCTCCCTCTCCCCCTTCCCTCTCTCTCCCCCCTCCCCCCGCCACTCGCGGGGGAAAGGGTGCCAAAGGAAAAAAAAGTTTTGATTGGTGGAGCACAATTCTGGCGCACCTTCTTTTTCCCGGAAAAAACATAGTATTGATTTTATCTGTTGAGGGCCGGGCCGGCGGGTATGACAGGTGTGTACGCAATGTGGGGCGCTGTGGAGAGACATTAAAGCGAAAACGTATAGTTGCGAGTGGTGCGCTCTCCAGCACGGACACGACATGAAAGCAAGTCGCAATATTCTCTTTGAGACTGCTGCAGCCCGCTGACGCGGGCTGAGGGGGGGGAGGGTTGCTTTCCAAGATTTCAATCCAATCCGTGTGGTGCAAGTAAAATTTCTTGTTGTTCTTTTAATAAACTTTTTTTCCCAAAAAAAGATCGCTGGCAGTGGGGACAGGAAGGAAATCAGCAAGTAAAAATGTTTTGCCACAGAAAAGTACAACCCCCCCCCCCCGCCTCCCTCTCTGCCCGGCGGGAGGGGGGGGGCGCTAGAGATCTTGCCTCCTAGCGCGGGCACACTGAGTCCTGGACGGAGTAACTAGTGGGGTGTGGGCTTGTTCTGCATGGTTGTTGGTTGAACAAAACTTGGCTTTCAATAATACAAAACCCCTTTTTCTTGGAGCGCTTACAGCAGAAAAAAGCTGTTTTTTCCGGCAGAGAAGTCTTGGCATTCCTCGGTTGAGGGGCTGCTGCCCGCTTGGAGTAGACCACCCAGCGGGAACCTGGGGGAAGGGGGGAGAGGCAGAACTAGAGCGTTGCCGGTGCTGACAGGGCATGACTCGTCTTGAGCAACTGTCTCGTCTCGTTCTCGAGCCTGGCTTTCTCAGCTCGGGTAGACCAGATCTGCGCCCAGGCCTGGTCCTGCTCAACCCCGGTTCCGTGGGCGTAGCACGCAGCTAGCCTGTCCTGTGCCTCCGGGTTTCCCTGCCGCGCGGCCTGTGTGTACTTGCGCACGGCTTCGCGGTGGTTCTGCTTCGCGCCTCGGCCCTCGGCCAGACAGATGCCCAGGGCCAGGGCCGCGTGCTCGTCAAGCTGCTCGGCGGCTTCGGTGTACAACTCGACCGCTCGAGCCTCGTCTTTAGCCACGACCGTGCACGATTCGTAGCAGAAGCCAAGCCTGCGCTGAGCCTCCGCGTCGCCCTGCTCGGCCGCGCGTATATACCACTCGGCCGCTCGTGCCTTATCTCTCCCCATGCCCGCGCCAAATTCGTAGCATAAGCCCAGCTGGCGCTGGGCCTGGGCGTCGCCCTGCTCGGCCGCACGCGTGAACCACTGAACCGCCAGGGCCCTGTCCCTAGCCACTCCCGTGCCATATGTAGCAGAAACCGAGCTCGCAGTGAGCCTTTGCGTCGCCCTGCTCGGCTGCTCGCCTATACCACCGGACCGCCCGTGCCTCATCCTTAGCCACACCACTATGATAAAATCTCCGGTAGTAAACTTGAACAGTTGACAGAGGCCGGATAGAGCCGGAACACTTAAGTAGATCGCTTTTGATCAGGCTGTGAGATTTTACTGAGTAAGACTTTTTACCGCCAATACTAGCACTGGTATACTAAGGCACATGCCTGGCTGACTTAAGTAATTGTACTGTTACACCCAATCAATAAAGATTAGTTCCAGTCTTATCAAATTGGTAATTATTATCAGTCCTAACGAAAACATTCTAAGCGTAACTGCCGTCTGAAATTATCTAACAGCTATTTTACTGCAATGCTCCCCCTAATTTCAAAAGGTAGTTATTAGAACTGAGTCTGGTACAGAGCCTATTTCTAAGTGTCTTACTTCGATCCGTTACCAGAGATTCTGTCTGCTCCCTTCTTGAACAGGGAAAGACTGTCAATTCGTTTAGACAGAACATCAGCTCGGTTTTTCTCAGAAGGTACCCAGTTGATGGCAACCTCCCCCTTCCTTATCGACTCGGTGATATGATGATGCCGCAGCGCAATATGCCTCGCCTCTTACCGAACACCGAGTTCGGAGCAGTGCATACAGTGGCTTGATTGTTGACATTCATAGTCGGCACTGCCAGAAGCTCCGCCTTCAACGGGTTGCCGTTGGACCGCGGCATCGACCTGATGACGTTGCGTACCGCCTCCAAGTCGTGGAGCACCTCCGAAGCCGCGTACGTCTCGCTCTCTTGAGTGCCTGTTGCTAGATGCTTCTGCGTTGTCACACGCACCGTGACCGGCCCGTTCACAACGCCACCCGTCCTCGAGTACATGTTACTCCCGTTCCCAAGCGAGGAATCGGAATCAGCCTCCAAGGTGCGGTTCCCATGTCCCCCCCCCCTCCCCTTCCCCTGGGGGGGAAGGGGGGGGGAGAGGGAAGTAGTATAATATCCTTTTTTAATACCATTTTTTCGTGCCCTCAAAATGGCTATTTAAAAAAGGATTGGCTCTCCTATTGCTAGTTTGAACTTTCAATACGAAGCAACAAAACAGCAAAATAAAAAAACGGAAATTTTGATGAATACGAAAAAGAAAAATAAAGAAATCTCTCTTGCTCTTAATCTCGCTTTTAAATAAAAATAAAAATCAAGCAAAATTTTTTTCCGCTTTACTTTTACTTTTAAATAAAAGCAAGAAAAAGTTAAAATTTTTTAAGGTTAAAAAAAACACACCATTATCTCCGACATGTCGGAGATTGAGCACCGACGGAAAACATATATTATACAATAAGAAAAAACGAATTTATGTCAACTGCGACACTGCGACAAAAAAAGCGAAATTCTGTCGCAGAGGTTGCAACACGGCAACACTGCAACACCGCCGTCTTGCGGTGTCGCATGGTGATATTCACGGAAATAGAATTTTCTAGAATTTAAGCCACCAGCCACCTATAAATCCAATATTACCTTAGCCTTTTTTTCTCGCTTACTACTCCTGATATTCTCTGGTTGAATGTCTTCTCTTTTTAATAATTCTTGTGTCTTCTTTTCTTTAATAACTTCTTTGGTCTGCTCCTTCATATCTTTTTCTTCGTCAACGGGTTTATCAAAATCAGTTTTTAATAAATCACGGGGGCTTACCAACTCATCGTTATTTAATATGATTTTAAACCCTTTCCTACCTTTGACTTTATAAATAATTTTGCTGAAAGTCTTTCCGCCCTTTGAAAAAACATTCCGTTTGTTTTCTTTTCTTACATTATCGCCAACATTGAATTCATCAATTAAATTATCCCGAGTGATACTCTGTTTATTTTTATCTCTTCTAGCAAAGACATCCACAGGTTTGGCTTGAATTCCTCTATGAACTTTATGATTGTAAGCATTAACCAAGTCTTGAATATAACTTACCCAGTCAAAATTTCTATTAGTTTCAAATAAAAGGTCAAGCCATCTCCTAATACTTCTTATAACTCTATCAACTACAGCAAGTGCTCTGTGGTCTCCTACTTCAACCACATCGTGCTTAATTCCATTTTGAATAAAATATTCACGAGTAGCACCTTTATACTCTCCTCCGCTGTCGGTAGTAATTGACTTCGGTTTATAAAGTATAGATTTCAAAGCATAATATACTCCTTTCGCTGTTTTATTTTTTAGCGGAATGATTATTAAAAATCGGGAATGGCAATCAATCCAAACGAGCATCCAAGCATAGCCCTTATTGCCTTTTTTGTCTTTTATCTTACTCATATCCGCCAAGTCTAAGAAAACTTGGTCTAACGGCTTATCAACCCATATTGTATTCCATATTTTCGGGTTTTTCTTTTGGTGGTGTATTTCAAGTGCCTCCTCTTCTTTTGTCTTTTTTGTTTCTCCCGTTGGTGTGTCCTCAAGTTGACCCTTATCTCCAACTGGTTGGAGATATTCCGCATTCTGTGTATTAATAATTGTATGTTTATAGTCCATATTATATACAATGAGATTTTTAAAGTCTAACATTAAGAATAAAAAATATAAAGTCATTAGTCCAAAAGGTAAGGTTATCAATTTTGGTGATACTAGATATGAACATTATAAAGACCGCATAGGACTATATTCACATTTAGACCATTTAGATAAAGTAAGAAGAAAAAATTATAGAAAAAGAGCAAAGGCTATAAAAAATTCAAAAGGTGAATTAACTTATAATAATCCAGAGTATAGTAATTTTTACTCATATCATTTCCTTTGGTGAATTTAAAATTTTAAAAACACTCTATCTATTTCATCACTTTTTTCTTTCTTAGCACCTGAAGATTGATTATATACCTTTACACTTACACTACTTGATTTTTTACCCTTACCTTTCTTCGGTTTTGGTGTTTCTTCTTCACTACTCTCACTTTCGCTTTCTTCACTCTCTTGCTCGGGCTCTATCTTCTTGCTCTTCTTCGCTCTCTTAGTCTCCGCCTTCGCTCTTTTGATTTTCATTTTCGCCATCTTTTCGGCAATTATATCAGTGAAATCAACCTCGTCCTCACTCTCACTCTTTTCCTCTAGGCTATCATTATCATGTTCAGTAATAATATCCTTAGCCAAGTTCTTTTCTTCAATTTGTTTTATTCGTTCCTCCATATCTTCGTCTTCTTGTTTACAGCATTTCGGTATTGTGCTAATACATTTTTAGCATGCTCCATCTTTCGTTGTTTCGCTTTCGCTTTTATTCCTTCCACAGCACTACCCCAATTCTTACGACTTGCTTCAGCGGACGGCATAATCTCAAATATTATATTATATTTGAGATTTTATACTAAGATTAATATATTTTAGTATTTTTTAATAATTAATTGATATTTGACAATCTCACTTCGTGCTATCGCACTTTCGTTTATTGTCAAACATCGTTTTAAAATAAAATTTTATTCTAATAATATAGGAAACGATTTTCTAAAACACACGAAAGCGAAGCGAAAGTGTGAATTTAGAAAATCAATGTCGCAATATAAATCACTCTTAGGCCTTAATGAGTTGGCGGTTGATAGTCTAGACATAAAAAACTTAGACCTTACCAACACAAACATAGTGGGCTTATACACAGATAGGGTGCCAGAAGATGCTGACCCCGTAAATCTTTATTTCACTGATAACCGCTTTGATACACGGCTCGCTTTAAAATCAACGACGGACTTAAAAGAAGGCACTAATCTATACTATACTGATGGTAGGTTTGACGCGCGACTAACCACTAAATCAACCACTAACCTAGCCGAAGGCACTAATTTATATTATACTAATGCTAGGTTTGACACTCAATTAGCAACAAAGAGCACAACCAACTTAACCGAAGGAACTAACTTATACTACACCACAGCAAGGGCTAATACAGATTTTGACACAAGGATAGCAACTAAATCAATAGATGCTTTAAGTGATGTAATCATAACAGGCACACCCGCCGATAACCAACTACTCATTTATAGCACGGGGCAATGGAGAAATGTTGCTTCACCTTTTCTAAGATTGGATGGAACTGCGAATATGACGGGCGGATTAAATATGGGAGGATTTTCAATTACAAATGTAAATTTGGTTGATGGTATTGATGTTTCGGCTCTTGATACCGCAGTCGTTAAACTAACAGGAGACCAAACCATAACAGGGAATAAAACATTTACTACTTATGTGGGTGTAAAAGACTCAAATCCATCAAACACTGGCAAGTTATTCTTTAATTACAACAATAATATGGGTTCTATCTATTCGTCGGAGGCAGGTGGAGCAACGGGCTATCCATTATCTTTTGTAGGCTCGTCCATACTTTTTGCTCCAACAACAGGTGGTGGAATGACATTGACAAATAATGTTTTAAATTTTAACAGCACAACAGCAATCAGCGGATTGCCCGCGCCATTCTATGACGGCGATGCTTCAACAAAAGCATATACCGATACGAAACTAGCCAAGGACGGAACAACGGCTATGACGGGTAGTTTAAATATGGGAGGATTTAACATAACAAATGTTGGTAATGTTGATGGTATTGATGTTTCTACCCTTGATACCGCAGTCGTCAAACTAACAGGAGACCAAACCATAGCAGGAACCAAAACATTCAGCAACATAATAAATGCTAGTGCGGGGATTGATATGAAAAGCCAAAGTATAACAAATGTTAATCTTGTTGATGGTGTTGATGTTTCTACTCTTGACACTTCTGTGGTTAAACTAACAGGAGACCAAACCATAGCAGGGAATAAAAAAATTTACTTCAACAATAGAAGTGCGGGGTGCTACTGCTCCAACCGCTTTTGATGGTATCGGTATTGCCTTTGATACGGCAACAAATATAGGAGAGATTGTGGCACAAAAAATAGCAACCGCGGGCTATTATCCAATACAAATAACGGGTTCGTATGTTGATTTATATGCGGGGGATAATGTAATCGCGACCGCAACGGGCACTACACTATCTTTGAACAACAGAAAAATTACAAATTTGGCCACACCAACAGCAACAACGGACGGAGCGACAAAAGGGTATGCGGATACATTAGACGGCCAAAATGTGAAACTAACAGGAAACCAAACCATAGCAGGAATTAAGACATTTAGCAGTGCCCTTGAAATAACAGGAAATTCAACGAATGCGACAACAAAGGGCACATTTATCGTTTTCAATTCTACCAGTAATATCGGGTCAATTGCTAGTTTGGATATGAAAACTGCAACATATTACAACTTTGAAATTTCTGCGAAAAAAATAAGTTTCATTATTGACGGGACGATAGTCGGTTGGGTAAATGCTTCGGGGCTAGATTGTAATAGTAGCAAAATAGCCAACCTTGGAACTCCGACATTATCAACAGACGGAGCGACAAAAGGGTATGCGGACACATTGGACGGACAAAATGTAAAACTAACAGGCGACCAAACCATAACAGGAATTAAGATATTTAATGGAACAAGAAATGATGTAAGAGCACTGAATTTGTTAAGCCAAGCCGATTTTAATAATGTGGATATCATTAATGGTGGAAATATAACATATAATGGGGCGAGGATATTAAACCAAAATGGAGGAGATATATTCTTTTCACAGACATCAGGAGATTATCAGTATTTCTTATTTACTCTAAATACTGCTACAAGTGGAACCACGAACCAACGAGGTTATGTATTTACGAATGTAGCATCTGATGTAAAAGGAGCAGGACTTTATATTTCAAAACTTTTGGATAATAAAAGTGCTTCGTCTGACATTGTCCGTTTTAACAATGCTGGCGGTATGCGGTTTTATGGTGCTTTGGATATGAATTCAAACAATATAACAAATGGCGGAACAATAACGGGAACTACAATTACTTCAACCGCGGGTATATCAACAACTACATTAACGGCGAGCGACAAAATAACAACAGCATCAGGCAAACCAATAATCATAGGCAACACAACAAAAGGAACAGGAGCAACTGGTGGCTTAGAATTATATGGAACTGCGAGCGACCCCGCGGGGCCACATATACAGGCAATAACAACAGCGGATGCCTATCCAGTTTTTCAAATGTGGAATTATGCTCATAATGATATTAATTTAGGTTTTGATGCTTATGTGTCGGGAGGGGTATGGAAATCATCTTCTGCGACATCTAACTTTATAATACAAAAAGCCACTAATCTTATTTTCTATTACAAATCAGGAGTAGCGGTGGGGAATAATGTATCGTTTAATGTAGCGATGGACATTAGTAGCACAACGGGCTTACTAACGGCTAGTGCGGGTGTATCAACAACAACATTAACAACGAGCGATAAAATAACAACAGCACTAGGTAAGCCGATAATCATAGGCAACTCAACAAAGGGAGTGGGATCAACAGGTGGTTTAGAAATATACGGGACGGCGAGTAATGTCGCAGGAGCACACATACAGGCAATAACTTCAGCAGACATCTATCCAGTTTTTCAACAACTAAACTGGTCGCACGACAATGTCAATTTAAGTTTTGATGCTTATTTTGATGGCACGAACTGGAAATCAAGCCACAGCGGTTCAAACTTTCTAATTCAAAAAGGTGGAAAACTCGCTTTTTATTATAATTCAGGAACAGCGGTTGGAAACAATATATCTTACACTGAGGCGATTAATATTAATACGTCGGGAGAGTTAGTTTTACCAACAGCATCCAGCGGTAATTTATTAATACGAAAAAGACCCGCTTCTACTCACGACCCGCAACTATTTTTTAAATCGGGAGGATATACGAATTATGGTGTAATTGTTTCTTCAACTGGTTTGCTTCATGCTTGGACTACTTCAAACTCTACTACTGGTGAGCCGTCAGGTAGTTATAATTATATCCCGCTTAATGGTGCTTGGACAAACTCATCGGACAGGAGGCTAAAATCGGATATTAAAACATTAGACTGCGGGGATTGTTGCGAGAAACTAACAAAAATAAACTGCTGTTCGTATTATTGGAAATCAGATGAAAAGAAAGAAAAAAAGGCCACGGATTTATTGCGGACGAAGTAAAAAAGATTTTTCCAGAATTTGTATCTGAAAGTGGAATGAAAGCAGAGGATGGAGATGGCTACCTTGAAGGCATAACATACACTGACTTTATACCTGTATTGGTCAGCGGATTTCAACATATGGCGGATAATCTCGGACATGTCCGAGATAGGGTGATCAATTTAGAAAAAGAAAATAAAACTTTACTTAATATATTACAAGATTTAACCAACCAACTAGCCGAAATACGAGCCGTTGTATATCCAACCAATGGCTAATAATACAACTAGACTTCACAGACCACCGCCAGTCATTGAAATAGACGGCGAACTAACTCCAGAAATAAAAAATCGTGTTTTGGATATTTCGTTGAAGACTGAGGAGAAAAAAATAGAGCATGAATTAGAGGATAACTGGTCGTGCTGTTGTGTGAAAAATAGACCAACCGACAGCCGACTTATTAAATACTTATTTCAAATGGGTATCATTATCTCCATTATAACCCTTTGTATCGTAAGGCTATCTGAAAAGAACTTACCTTGTGAGGTTGCTAATACTTATGTCGGTATTTTAACACTTTTGATTGGGATTTGCCTTCCATCGCCTTCTTCAAAGAAATGATATTTATCAACTACACTTTCATTCGCTTCGCTCATTCTCGTTTGTTGATAAACATCGAAAACCGACAAAAAATTAAAATGGGAGACGATGTTTGAGAATAAGCGAGAGTGCGACAGCACGAAGTGAAATTCTCAAATATCAGCGCATTCGTATATATGTGTCATATACCATCTATTATCAAATGTTGAATTTTTATTAGAATTCAACATATCGCACATTAAAGGCAGGGCTTCATCAAAACTTATACACCAATCTGACATTGGTTTGTAAATACATTTGATTTTTGAGTTAATCCCGCTCTGGATACAATAAACACAACTTATATTCTTTTTTTCACTTATCCGTGAGTAAAAGTCGCAGGCAGTCCGCGAAAATATTTTGATTATTAAAAAGTTTATGAGTAGTAATATAACCATGACTGACTATAAATACCAAAAGATTATTTTTCTGAGCAATGATTTTGCGGGAGGAAGCAAAACATTTAATAAGAATATCCAAATGTCATTCACACCCACCAAAATGAATGTTAAGTTTATCCACTATATGAACGACCAGACAGAGACGAAAACCAGAATTCTTTACATGGATAGAATTGGAATTATTGGAACATTCGCGGATAGTAATATAGCAAACATTTCAAATCTCGGTTATAATTTGGGTGTTGTCGGATGGACTGACGGCCAATATACATTTAAAATCCTTGAAACTGACAGCGGAAATATTGACACAGGAAATTTAGCGGGGCGAATTGTTGTGTGTTTGGAATTCGTAGGGTAGAATATAGGATGGAGAAAATAAACAATGTCAAGGTGAAACCTGTGAAGCAGGATGGAAACGGAGATAAAAAAGCAAAAGGTTATAAATTATTTAATGAGCCGTATGCCAACATATTTCTACTTGCTAGAAAGAAGAGCGGTAAGACAACAGCACTCTTTGAAATACTGAAACGGACAACAGACAGAAAAACTCGTATTGTTATTATCGCTTCAACCATACACAAGGACTACATTTATAAAGCAATGGTAAAGCACTTTAAGAACAGGGGAAACCCGATGGCGTATATACCTTTCTTAAATCGGATGGTGTGAATATTATTGATTACGAACTTGACAAACTAAATAGAAACGACGAGCAACACGAAGGAGAAATTAAACAGGATGAAGAAGAAATAGAGAAGCCACAATTTTTATACTTTGGAAAAGAAAAGAAACAGATAAAGGAGGCACCGAAAGAAAGACCAAGTAAGTATATTTCGCCAGAGGTTGTTTTTGTTTTGGACGATTTAGGTAGCGGATTGAGAGACAAGTCAGTGAGTGATTTGTTAAAAAAGAACAGACACTATAAAAGTAAGGTGATTATGTCTAGTCAGTATTTGAACGACCTACGGCCAGAAGCCATAAAGCAGTTAGATTATTTATTAATCTTTCCAAGCCAGTCTCAGGATAAAATGGAACTCGTGTATAAACACTTAGACTTATCTTTTGATTTTGATTACTTTCTTCAAAAGTATCACGAAGCAACAAAGGAGAGATTTAATTTTCTTTATGTTTCAAGTGTTGATGATGAGTTAAGAAAAATTTTGCTTATCGGTTAAAGTAAAAAAAAATTTAGAATTAATTATTTTTTTATATAGTATATGGTAGTAAAAACAACTCGTGTTGAAGTCATTCCAACAATCGGCAAACGAACTATTAACTCAAGCACAATGGCTGGAGGTAAAAAGAAGTCTGGTCGCAAGAAGAAGCAAGGAGGCAAGGGGCAGGCTGGCGGTAAAATTAACTGGGCAAAGGTTGGGAAAACGGCTTTGGCTGTTAATAAATTCCTTCGTGATAACAAAGTAATTTCTAGAACTGCGGGAGCCTTAAGCAGTATTGGAGTTCCTTATGCTGGGTCTGTCCAAGCCACCGCTTCAAAACTCGGATATGGCAAGAGAAAGCAGAGAGGATGCGGTGCCCTAAAATTCTAAAAGATATTTTGATATAGCACATAAATATTTTTTGTTTTATATAATGAAAACGAAGAAACAGAAATTAAGACCCCCGCGGGTTTATAGAAACAAAAGCGGGAAGCCGTATATTATCCAGAAGGGTAAAAAATATTATCTTAATTTTGGCAAGAAAACAAATGATATGAGCACACTTCAAATCGTTAAACTTTTTATGAAATACTTAAGCAGACCGAGGACAACTAAGAGAATGAAGACAAAGAAGGAAGACTTAAGGAAAGTCCAGAGTCTGTCTGAGATTGAGCAGAATACGAGAACAGCCATTAATGACCACTTAGACAAACTTAAGAAGGAGAAATACGAAAAGATTGATGAGATTGACCAAAAAGAGAAAAAAGCACAGGCGGATGCTGAAGAAGAAAAGAAGAGACAAGAAAGAAAAGACATAGCAGATGCTAAGGAAAGACAAGAAATAAAGGATAGGGAACATAAAAGAGAACTGGAGGAGATTAATGAAAGAAAGGAAGAAATAAATAGGAGATTAAGAAGGGAGCAAAAACTCATAGAAGATGTAAAATATGAAGAAGACAGAAAAAATAGAATACAAGCATTACCACCGCCACCGCAATATCAATATATTATGCCACCACAATATAACTAAACATTCGACAATCTTGGGGGTATCCCTTTTTCCGAAATTTTCCATGAAGTATATGGACTTTTTTGAAAACGTGTGGAAATGAAAGGAAATCAATTCACTGATTGCAGAACATATAAAAATAATATTAAAACATGTTTTTATTAATTGTAATACACTTTAACTTCATCTTCAGAGGTGGGCAGGAACCGGTCCGACACGGTAATCTTTCTCCTTTTTCATAGTCCCGGCTACTATGAATCTATGATGATAACAATGCCCAACATGCAGAATTTGCTTTTAAGTTTGTTTATCTTTGTTTACATTAAGCATTTTACTTTATTATGATAATAAACATTGCTTTTACCTACAATAAATTCCCCCCGGGGGGGGGGGGGGGGGGAGGGGGGAACGGGGGAGGAAGAGAAGTGCGATGTCGCCACGCAAAATACATAGATTCTACAACAAAATTTCTTTAATTACTAAAAAAAATAATAAATCTAACTCCGTAATATCATACTAACTAAATTAGAAGTTTGTTTAACTCTTGCACGCGACAAACGTTCTTAATCACGCTTTCGACCATAACAAACCTGCCAGTGCAAAAAATTACGATTAATACTACACTACTACAAAGAAAAAAAACACAAAACAAATTCAAACATCTTTCAGATGAAGGAGAAAAGTGAAAGCTATGCAAACTACCTGGTGCGTGCATTTGAAGTTAGCGCCGAGTCAGCGCAAGCGATGCTAAAACAAACTCCCATGCGTTAGGTGAGCTGGGAGCGGTGAGACCGGTGCCGCGTTGGGGGGTGGAAGGTGAGTTACCAGCAGACAGAGCGCCAGCTGCCATCCGCGCGATGAGATCCTCCAGCAAGCTTTCTCTCTCGCTCTTACTATTTTTGTTGTTGTTGTTGTTGTTGTTGCTGTTGTTGTTGCTGATGTTGTTGTTGTTGTTATCATTATCATCATAGTTTTTCTTGTTCTTGTTATTCTTCTTCATCTTCTTCTTCACTCTCTCGTTCTCTTCTTCTGAGCTTTCCTCCTCCTCCTCCTCCTCCTTCTCCTTCTTCGAATTCTTCCTCTTTCTTCTCTCCTCTTCCCGTTGTCGCTTCTCTTGCGCCTCTTTTTCCTTCCGATCTTGCGCTTCTTTTTTCTTCCTTTCCTCCTCTCTCAACTTTCTTTCTTCTGCTAGCATTTCCTTAATGGATGCGGCTTGTTCTGACATTGCCTTGTTCACAAGATCCTGAACGACTTCTTTCGACACGCCGGCGGACGAACTACCCTGAATACAATACCGGTCGCCGTTGTTTTGAAAGAAGTCGTTCATTTCTTGCGAACAAGGCAGTGGCAGAACAAACCAACAGCAACGACAACAACAACAACAAAGAATAATAATAATAATAATAATAATAATAATAATAATAATAATAGTATATCTCCTGCCAATTGCTGAGACAAAAGGCCATGTGCATCCAGTCCTCCATTCCATAAGGAAAGTCTCCACACCAATCGGTGGAATAAAGGAAGTGACGGCATAGAACATCACTCTAGGAGCTTTATACCAATCAGCCCATGGAAAGGGACCGATGGCCTATGTACTCCCTAAATAATAATAATAATAATAATAATAATAATAATAATAATAATAATAATAATAATAATAATAATAATAATAATAATAATAATAAAGTTTGAAAAAAAAATGTCAGCGCTTCCCGTTAGAGAGATTATACTCGGAAAAAAAAAGACAGGGAAAGGCTCACTGATAGAATGCCACACACACTAGCTAGCCATACTAAAGCTAGTAGCTATACTCCCCTCTCTAAACTATATGCTGCGGCGCCCAAAGAGACCTTTTGACCCCCCCCCCCCCGGGGGCCCCCCCCCTCACAAAAAAAAAGAAAAAGAAGAAGAAGGAGTAGGAAAGATTATACCTCCAACGACATGTCCACTTCATCAGCGTCGACCGCGGGCTTTTTGGACTTCGGCTTGCCTAGTCACGTCAGAAATTAGAAACACTGAAAAAAAAGCACACAAAAAAAGATGAAATTTGCTAGTACCTGGCTTTTTCTTGCTGGACCCCTTAGGCATAGGAGGCTCAGGGGTCTCTTCTTCTTCAGGGACGTCTGGAACGTCTGGAACATCGTCGACGTCGATGGATTCTGCACAAAGAACCAAACAATATTACATACATCCTTCATTTTTCATTACATACAATGTTGCTACCGAATCTCAGTTTTTTTGGCCTGCCCGAAGAGCGAGGCTCAGTCGGGCCCTTTTTTTGATTCTTCTTCTAACGTTTCAGGCGAGCATGCAGTAAATATGCAAAATAAAGAAAAGGAAGATGCCAAAAAAAACAAAAACAAAAACAAAAAAAAAAAAACAAAAAAAAAAAAAAAAAAGATGGAGCTGGTGGAGAAAAAGAATAATAACATGTATATGAAGAAGAAAAAGAAAAATGGAAGAAGAAGAGGAAGAAGAAGAAGAAGAAGAAGAAGAAGAAGAAGAAGAAGAAGAAGAAATGACCTTGTTTGCTTCGTACAGAAGCAAAAGCTCCCGCTTCCGCCAGTTGCAAATCATAGGCGGGTTCGTGGGGTTACCGACGTAGAGGAGCCACGCGGGCTTCACCTGCTTCTCGAAGTCCATCGGCGACGGATCAAGCATGCAAGAGTGTTTAAGGTTAAAACCAAAAAAACCCATGAGCTGATATTGGATTTCGTCAGCCTTGCCATCGCCGTCAGTGTCGACCTCGCGCGCAGCAAAAATGAAGCGCTTCGATCCTGCAACATCCAAGTATAAAAAATATGTGCAGCTTGTGAATTTTGAAAAACATACAGTACCTCGATTGACTTGCGCAGGAGTCTTCTTGCGCCAACCAATGGGAAAGACAATGAAGAGCCTGCAAATAAAAAATAAACAATCAGTTTATAAAAATCTTTCATACTTATAGGGAAAAAGACCCGGGAGCACAAGGTGAAGTTTCACCCTCACATGTCTCCACTTGCGTGGACGCCTTCAGTTCGAAATTGTTGTACTTTGTAAGTGCAACGTCGAGCGCGAGCGCCCCCTCCCGATGTTTGTTGTCCTCGGATGTGAACTTAAAGAGCAAGCTAATTAAAGCAGCAGCAAAAGAGGAATAATAATAATAATAATAAAAAGAGAGTTTAAATTAAAAAAAAATGGCAGCGCTTCCCGTTAGAAGAAATATACTCGAAAAAAAAAACAGGGAAAGGCTCACTGATAACTGATAGAAGGCCACACACACTAGCTAACTATACTAAAGCTAAGTATCTATACTCCCCTCTCTAAACTATGCTATCGAATAATAATAATAACAATATAATAATAATAATAATAATAATAATAATAATAATAATAATAATAATAATAATAATATGTATCGTCTGCCAATTGCTGAGCCAAAAGGCCATGTGCATCCAGTCCTCCATTCCATAAGGAAAGTCTCCACACCAATCGGTGGAATAAAGGAAGTGACGGCATAGAACATTAATCTAGGAGCTTTATACCAATCAGCCCATGGAAAGGGACCGATGGCCTATGTACTCCCTAATAATAATAATAATACTATATCTGAGGCGTACTGATGCAGCTAATGGCATATCCTCAACGGACATAAGCCTCCAATACCCTTTTTCGAGGTCCTCCACCCCCCCTTGTCAGTCTCTCGCCTGATGATCGGGGCCACCGATGGAGCTCCTGAGGGCAAGACTGCACTAAGCCGAGGTTATTCCGCAGTCCCAGCAACCTCTTGCAAGACGTCACCGAATGTGCAAGTGCATACACCAAGCGCGGTTGCTAGAGCTGCCTCAAAACCCCACCCATAACAATCTGGTGTCTGCTGGGTCCTGGGCTATCAACCAGCATATGCGGAGTTTAAGATCTTTTACGCGCGCAACAACCCTCCTCCCCAGCATCTACCACCAAAGGGTTATGAGTTGGCGTCACAGTTTAACGCCTTGAGGCCATTGGGCTGAATAATAATAATAATAATAATAATAATAATAATAATAATAATAATAATAATAATAATAATAATAATAATAATAATAATAATAATAATAATAATAATAATAATAATAATAATAATAATATATCTGAGGCGTACTGATGCAGCTAATGGCATATCCTCAACGGACATAAGCCTCCAATACCCTTGTTCGAGGTCCTCCACCCCCCCGTGTCAGTCTCTCGCCTGATGATCGGGGCCACCGATGGAGCTCCTGAGGGCAAGACTGCACTAAGCCGAGGTTATTCCGCAGTCCCAGCAACCTCTTGCAAGACGTCACCGAATGTGCAAGTGCATACACCAAGCGCGGTTGCTAGAGCTGCCTCAAAACCCCACCCATAACAATCTGGTGTCTGCTGGGTCCTGGGCTATCAACCAGCATATGCGGAGTTTAAGATCTTTTACGCGCGCAACGACCCTCCTCCCCAGCATCTACCACCAAAGGGTTATGAGTTAGCGTCACAGTTTAACGCCTTGAGGCCATTGGGCTGAATAATAATAATAATAATAATAATAATAATAATAATAATAAATAATAAAAGAGGAACAGAAGAAAAAGCTAATAATAATAATAATAATAATAATAATAATAATAATAATAATAATAATAATAATAATAATAATAATAATAATAATAGTGCTTCTCTGTCAATGGCTGATGCAAATCTGCACATGCGCCTCCATCGTCTCACCCGTGAGGAGAGTACGAAGAATTGACGATAGGCTCTAATGACACCCCCGCAAGGGCAGTTCCAACACTTCCAGACGGACCGGTATGTTCAATGAAAATACTGGTGGCACCGACGGGAATCGAACTGGCGACAGGGCCCAGATGGTAGAACTTGACCACTGGGCTATCACGGTGTCCATAATAATAATAATAATAATAATAATAATAATAATAATAATAATAATAATAATAATAATAATAATAATAATAATAATAATAATAATAATAATAATAATAATAATAATAATAATAATAATAATAGTGCTTCTCAGTCAATGGCGAATGCATTTCTGCACATGTGCCTCCATCGTCTCACCCGCGAGGGGAGTACGAAGATTTGACTATAGGCTCTACTGACATCCCCGCAAGGCAGCTCCAAGCCTTCCAGACAGACCAATACTTTCAAAGAAAATATCCTTTGAAAATACTGGCACCGACGGGAATCGAACTGGCGACAGGTCCCAGATGGTAGACCTTAACCACTGGGCTATCGCGGTGCCACATAATAATAATAATAATAATAATAATAATAATAATAATAATAATAATAATAATAATAATAATAATAATAATAATAATAAAATAATAATAATAATAATAATAATAATAATAATAATAATAATAATAATAATAATAATAATAATAATAATAATAATAATAATAACAGTATGAAATTAAAAAAAAATGACAGCGCTTCCCGTTAGAGGGATTATACTCGAAAAAAAAAGACAGGGAAAGGCTCACTGATAGAAGGCCACACACACTAGCTAACTATACTAAAGCTAGTAACTAACTCCTTTCTGTAAACTATGCTACAGTATCCAGTAATAATAATAATAATAATAATAATAATAATAATAATAATAATGATAATAATAATAATAATAATAATAATACCTCAGACTATAGCATCAATCAGATCCTGACATGTCATAATAATAATAATAATAATAATAATAATAATAATAATAATAATAATAATAATAACAATAATAATAATAATACCAGTCTTGATAATCTAATCCGGATAGGAATGTGAAAATTCCTTTGTGGGCCCACACGCGAACCTTCCCCGAATCCAGAGGGGGAAACCCACTCAGCTGGTCATCCTCCTCTTCCTTCTTCTTCCTCTCCTCCTCCTCCATCTTCTTCCTCTCTTCCTCCTCCTTCTTCCTCTCCTCTTCCTCCTTCTTCTTCCTCTCCTCCTCCTCCTCCTTCTTCTTCTTCCTCTCCTCCTCCTCCTTCTTCTTCTTCTCCTCCTCCTTCTTCTTCTTCTCCTCCTCCTCCTTCTTCTTCTTCTCCTCCTCCTTCTTCTTCTTCTCCTCCTCCTCCTTCTTCTTCTTCTTCTTCTCCTCCTCCTTCTCCTCCTCCTCCTTCTTCTTCTTCTCCTCCTCCTTCTTCTCCTTCTCCTCCTCCTCCTTCTTCTTCTTCTTCTTCTCCTCCTCCTCCTCCTCCTTCTCCCTCTTCTTCTTCTTCTTCTTCTCCTCCTTCTTCTTCTTCTTCTTCTGCTCCTCCTCCTTCTTCTTCTTCTTCTCCTCCTCCTCCTTCTTCTTCTTCTTCTCCTCCTCCTCCTCCTTCTTCTTCTTCTCCTCCTCCTTCTTCTCCTTTTCATCCTTCTTCTTCTTCTTCTCCTCCTTCTTCTTCTTCTCCTCCTCCTTCTTCTTCTCCTTCTCCTTCTCCTTCCCTTTGTCCTTCTTTTTTTGCTTCTCCTTCTTCTCCTTCTCCTTCTCCTTCTCCTGTCTCTTGAGCCTTTTTGCGGGAGGAGCTTCTCCCAATCCGTCGTCCCAGGGCACAGGCTTATTCTTGAGCAGGATCCCTACGATGCATGCATTATAAATACATACATACATACATAATACCTTGTGCATTCCAGGTGTAGCTGAAGCCGCGGACCAACTCCTCCAAATCGCCTTTGCCCTGCATGTTGCACATTAAATAAATAAGTAAGTAAGTAAGTGAGCAAGCATATACCAGATCATGCTTGCAAAAGACGGCGTGGGGAATTCATCCACACAATCAAAGGGCAGCACGTCTGCAGACCCGTTGATTTTAAGGAACAATTCCCCACGCGAATTTTTGAGAATGGCTTGCAGAGTCTTGGCAATGTGCTTCGTAGACATGCCAGAGTCAGAAAGTGATCCTACACGTTGACAAACGAGCAAAATGAGTTGAATTCCAAAGACATAACTACCAGTCAGCGCCTTCAACCTTAAAATTTTTCTCGGGCCGGTCTGAAATTTGAACGTGTGGAAAAAGGGTCGTGTTATTATCAAACTTTTGTGCAGAGATTTTATTAAGAGCATGACATTTCGAGAAGATGTAACAGCATTCCCGCTCTTTCCCCAGCTCAGAATGAGCGGGAATGCTATTCTTTTTTTCTGTACACAACAATCTGTGGAAAAAACTCTGCACAAAAGTTTGTGAAAAGCGACCGGCATGATTTTGCATTTCCTTCCTACGTACTCTCAACTCATGTCATCCCTTGCATGTTTCTGCTATAACGTGTTTGTTGAAGCTATAAATGTCATTTCCTAACATTGCACGACCCAGCTTAATCTATTTTTCATAAACCAGCAATTCGATGAAACTCGTTTTTGGATTGCTGTTTTGCAAACTTTTGTGCAGAGATTTTATTGAGAACATGACATTTCGAGAAAATGTAACAGCATTCCCGCTCTTTTCCCAGCTCAGAATGAGCGGGAATGCTATTCTTTTTTTCTGTACACAACAATCTGTGGAAAAAACTCTGCACAAAAGTTTGTGAAAACCGACCGGCATGATTTTGCATTTCCTTCCTACGTACTCTCAACTCATGTCATCCCTTGCATGTTTCTGCTATAACGTGTTTGTTGAAGCTATAAATGTCATTTCCTAACATTGCACGACCCAGCTTAATCTATTTTTCACAAACCAGCAATTCGATGAAACTCGTTTTCGGACTGCTGTTTTGCAAACTTTTGTGCAGAGATTTTATTAAGAGCATGACATTACGAGAAGATGTAACAGCATTCCCGCTCTTTTCCCAGCTCAGAATGAGCGGGAATGCTATTCTTTTCTTCTGTACACAACAATCTATGGAAAAAACTCTGCACAAAAGTTTGTGAAAACCGACCGGCATGATTTTGCATTTCCTTCCTAGTACGTACTCTCAACTCATGTCATCCCTTGCATGTTTCTGCTGCAACGTGTTTGTTGAAGCTATAAATGTCATTTCCTAACATTGCACGACCCAGCTTAATCTATTTTTCACAAACCAGCAATTCGATGAAACTCGTTTTTGGATTGCTGTTTTGCAAACTTTTGTGCAGAGATTTTATTGAGAGCATGACATTTCGAGAAGATGTAACAGCATTCCCGCTCTTTTCCCAGCTCAGAATGAGCGGGAATGCTATTCTTTTCTTCTGTACACAACAATCTGTGGAAAAAACTCTGCACAAAAGTTTGTGAAACTGACCGGCATGATTTTGCATTTCCTCTTCAATATATTATTATTATATTATTATTATTATTATTATTATTATTATTATTATTATTATTATTATTATTATTATTATTATTTGTTGTTGCTTGGAGCTGCCTTGCGGGGGTGTCAGTAGAGCCTATCGTCAAATCTTCGTACTCCCCTCACGGGTGAGACGATGGAGGCACATGTGCAGAAATGCATTCGCCATTGACTGAGAAGCACTATTATTATTATTATTATTATTTATTATTATTATTATTATTTGGACACCGTGATAGCCCAGTGGTCAAGTTCTACCATCTGGGCCCTGTCGCCAGTTCGATTCCAGTCGGTGCCACCAGTATTTTCATTGAAACATACCGGTCTATTTCTGGACCAGTATTTTCATTGAACACACCGGCCCGTCTGGAAGTGTTGGAACTGCCCTTCGGGGGTGTCATTAGAGCTTATCGTCAATTCTTCGTACTCCCCTCACGGGTGAGACGATGGAGGCGCATGTGCAGAAATGCATCAGCCATTGACAGAGAAGCACTATTATTATTATTATTATTATTATTATTATTATTATTATTATTATTATTATTATTATTAT
>WBZZ01006181.1:0-20491 GCA_019918135.1 Paulinella micropora
ACGTTGCTGCCGGCTCCGCCAAGATAAAAAAGGAGCAAGTGAGTGTGTGAGAAGAGAAGATTGGGGGCAACGAGGCCCAGGCTGGAATCTGACACGCCTACAGCCTGAGTTTTTTAATATACATTTTCATTAAATTAGAAGAAAAGCATACAATGCAAAACTTTCAGGGGGGATGAGAGAGCACAATATGTGTGCAGTTCGATGATGTCTGGGGCTCTCTGCAGAACTTACAAATATCCATACATACCTTACAGCGCGCCTCGCAGCGTTTTCACGGGGATTTGCCTGTCTACTGCCTTTTTTGCCAGACGGACCGGCCGGTGTGCGACTGCCCATATGTACCGTATCAGTGCCTGAGGGTCCGTTAGAACTTCTGCAAAAACTGAATACTCTAATCCCTTTAGTAAGGAGACTTGCAGGCGCGCCTCGCAGCGTTTTCACGGGGATTTGCCTGTCTACTGCCTTTTTTGCCAGACGGACCGGCCGGTGTGCGACTGCCCATATGTACCGTATCAGTGCCTGAGGGTCCGTTAGAACTTCTGCAAAAACTGAATACTCCAATCCCTTTAGTAAGGAGACTTGCAGGCGCGCCTCGTAGCGTTTTCACCGGAGATGTCTGTTTTTTATATTCCTCCCCTCGCAACGGGGGAGGTGGTTACTGCTCCAGCTCCGTTGCGGGGGGCAAAGCGCGCGCAAGAGGCAAAAGGCTCTCTCTCGCTTTTCTCTTGCAGGCACATCCACGCGCAACACAATGCTTTTTTAATTCTATGTGAAAGATACCCTCCTCAAAGATTATAGAGCAAAAGCCCCTCCTTCATACAAGAGAGCCTTAGTCTTCCCCTGCTCTCTCTCTCTTTGCCGTGCCTCGTACCCCACGAGAAAACAGGGGGGCCCTTTTTTGTTTTGCTTCTCCGTCTTCTCTTGCCCCTTGCTAGCGACGTCCGGGCCCCCCGCCAGCCCCCGCACCAGTTGGCTTTGGTAACACCCAATGCGGACGATCTGGGAGCCCGTTTGTGATGCCTGGCGTGTACGTCAGAACAGGCATTGCGACAGCCTCTTCATCGGTGAGCCACGAGTGCAGTTCTCCGCTGAGCAGCGGTTTTTTTGCACGCTCTTCCGAGGGGCTGAAGCCTAGTTTCCGCTCCATTGCTTCGTACGCCAGCCCCGAGTCGCGCCTCGCCAAAGCCGCTGTGTGCTGTTGCTGGCGCAACAGCAGCCTAGCCTGTAGTGCGGCTTCTCGCGCTCGTTGCTGGGCTGTGGCGGCCTCCTCCGTGGCTTGCCGTTGTTGGGCGCAAGCAGCGCATTGTACTCGTAGACGCCAGCAGCTGACGTCGGGCAGCGTATACAATCCCTTGGTGTTTTTCAGCGGGGAAAGACTAAAGTCGATTTCCAGACATACCACGTGGGGAAATTTATATAAAGACATCCAATGCCCCACCCCTTTGCGCGCACCAAACGTAACTTCGATGAACGCTACGATTTCTCCACGTTCGTTAATCACCGTCACGTCGGGCCTCATTTGGGCCTCTTGAGCCTTCAGTCCGAAGCGCCCACCAGCTAGCGCCCCTAAAGCTTTCTTCATCAGGGCACTGCATTTGTCGAAGCTCCGTTGCTGGCTTTGCGCGCATGCAAGAGCACGACGGCACCCAGCCCACGAAAAAGACAGCTTGGACAGCTTGGCCTGGATAAAAGCCAAGCTATATAGGTGTGCGAGCTCCTTCCAGTCATGAGCTTGGAGGTCTTTTTCTAAGTGTGTAAAGTAGCTGGTGCCCATCTGTCCTTCGGCGGATTGGCTCACTAGAACCAACCGCCCTTGGCACTGCGGGCACTCAAGCTTGTCGTGCCAAAGCTCTTGGTTTGAAAATGCCTCCTGCACCGTCACGAGCCTGTCGGCTTCTCTCTTATTGCAGATAAGACGCGCGAGCGGTAACACGCTCCCGTGCGCACCACGCACGGGAAACAGTTCGGGAGCTTCGACCGTTAGAAACCGGCGCAGATCCATCCCTTTTGGCTGTCTTTCTTTTGTGTGTGTGTGTGGGGGGGGGAGTATCTGCTGCCCCCCTCCCCCCCTTTTTGCGAGGGGGGGGTGCCCCCCCCCCCCCCCGTGCCATTTTTATCCTCCCCCCGCCTCCACTCTCCCGTCCCCCAGGCTGGCTAAAAAAAACAAAAACAGAACAAAAAGTCCTGGCGGCACCCCCCCCCCTTTTCGCTGTTGCTTGCTCAACCTGCATAACAGGCACCCCCTCCCTCTTTCTTGCTAGCAGGCACTAGAGACTTTTTTGTTTTCCCAAAAAGCGTTTATCTCAGAGGGGCAAGAAGCTCTCTGAGGGGCATATGACATCCCAGTTAAGCGAAGAAGACCTGGAGCTGGCAGACAGCGAGCAAACAAGGCACAGTCTGAACGAGCGCCTTTCCTGGCTTGCAGCTAAGAAACAAAACACACAGCTGCGAGAGCCTAGCGCCGTGTACCTGGGACATTTTCCAGAGATCGCTAATAAACAGGCATGCATGAGCTCCTTCGAAGCAAGCAAGTGGATAAAAGCGAACAAGCACTTGGCGCGCCTGGCACCTCTCTTTGCGCCCGGAGCGCCTAAGTTCCACGTGGATCACATAGTCCCGCGACGCTGGGGCGGGGTAGACCATCCTAGAAGTTACGTAGCCATGCCAGCTCCCGTGAACCAGTCCTTTAATGAGTTCTTGCCATGCGAAAAGATTGCGTACATAGGCAGCGCAGCGGCCCGCGCGGCCAAGGCCTTTTGCGACTTTCTGCGCCCCTATACCGAGCTAGGGCTGGAACACTTACCACCGCTGGCTTTCACCGAGGCCATGATAGCGGGCGGGAAGAAAAGGGCACGGGAGGCCGATTCGGAGGCTGAGCTACCTCAAGGCAAGGCACGCGCAGGGGGCAAAGCTAAATCTCAGGCAACTCTGCGTGTGAGTTTCGCGGCTCACCGTGCAGAGTTCCCCAGCGCCCCCCCCAACCTTGCAAGCTGCAAAGCAAACGCAGAAGCGTGGGTTTAAGCGCCGCATGCTAGTGCTGCAACAGCTCCTGGCTGGTTGCAGCCAGCCGGAGTCTATGCGCGCAGTCTGCAAGACGACGCAGGGCCGACGAATCTTGTTGCCCAATGCGGCGCCGGTCCAGCGCCTTCTGCAGGCATGGGGGCTGGATCTTGCACCTGGAGCGCGTGAACGGGAAGTGGTAGAAGACGCAGCACGGCTGGAACAAATCGAGACGGCGGCTCGCGACTTGCAAAAGGAGCTGGTCGCTGCGCGTTGCTTGGACCGACGCGAACGGGCAGAGAGCTTAAAGGTGCTCCAGACTGCGACACTCATGGGTTGGGAGTTGCATGCAGCAGCAGACGCAAGCACTGTGTTGTTAGAGCAATCGGCCGCGCTCAGCATTGCATTGCGCGAGCTGACGCAGCCCGGGCAGTCCCCGCGCCGCTTTAGTTGCGCGTTGCAGCTGGAAACAGTCGGTGTTTGCGCGGTTGATGAGGTTGCCGCGCGCTGCACACTCAAAGCGGAGCCGTTGCAAAAAAAGCAACGGGGTGTCGCGGCTAGGCTTGGGAGACAAAAAGGCCCAACACAAGCTGCGCCAAGCCAACTAAGCGGGCTTAAGTACGAATGCTTTCGATACTTGCTATTGAAGCAAGCTGAAGTCACAGCCCAGCCGGTGGCCGAAACCGAAGAGCTGCGTAAGCGCGCGCAAGGTGTGCAAAAGCTGTTGACAGTACTGGGCCTAGAACTGGGTAAAAGCTCCACGCGCACAATCATCGACAGCCGCACGATGGACCTGCCGAACATCACACGTGTGCTGCGCGACCTGTTCAACACAGTGAGGCTTGTGCGCGAGCAGTGGCAGCTGCAACGCAGTACGACGCAAGTCATAAAGGGGGGCAAGGGTGTGCTAAATAACAAGCAAGCCTTGGGCGCCTTGCGCGCCGTTTTGCGTATACTTCTGCCAGTCAATCTTGAGCTAATAAAAAATCATCAGCGTCGCGACGGAAGATTTGCAACCAATACTGGTTATTACTACTCTAGATATTATAAGCTTGAGCCTGAAACCTTTGGAGAACAGAGCGTGTACGATATTGCTGATAGCTGCAAGGCCGACAAGGACGGCCGCGGGTTTTCAAAATTTTGAGGATGTCGTTCAGCCAAAAATTGAGTCTTTATTAAAAATGTGTTACGTAATACTATTTTGTCTTAAGTTTGGTGGCGTCGTGGGCGAACGATCCTGCCCAAGAGTACTGCCTGCTGTTCTTTCCGGCATGCCACGACGGGCAGCTTGCTGCCTGGCGAAACACACGCAATTTGTCGCAAAATGAACCGGCCGGCTTGCTCTATGTGGGGGGGAGGGGAACGAGAGGGGGGAATGGGAGGGAGGGGGCGCCCCCCTTCCCCTCCCCTGCCTTTCCCTCCTCCCTGTCCCCCTGTTTCTTCCCCGCCCCTCTTACCCTTCCGTCACTTATTCTAGCGGGGAGGTAAACGGCCTGTCTACTTAGCGTAAAGTTTGGCGCGCTTTGCGTCCGGCCCCCGCATCTGTTCGAGTTTTTAATAAAAACCACACAGTCGATCCCGACAAGGGCAGCCGCTGTTTCTCGAATTTTTTGAGAATGTCGTCCAGCCAAAATTTTAGTTTGTATTGAAAAAAAGTGTGTTACTCACTATTTTGTTTCAAATTGCTTGCTTGCGACGCTGGGACTGGCAGAGGTCAGCCCCCGCAGGGTGGCGCCAAGAAAGTGCAAAAAAGATTTTTTTAATTAAAGTTCGACGGTCCTAGATCGGGGCACTGAGAACTAAGAGAGGGACAGAGACAGGGAAGGGGGAGAGAAAGAACTGTCTTAATCTCCCCCATCTGAGAACTTGGGCAATGAGGGAGAAGGGGGGGGGGGGCGTCTTGGTGGAGGCGTTATGTGTTTTTTTGGTACAATTTGCGCCCTTCCCTTCCCCCCTTTCCCTGCTCTTGCCTGTGCCCTAGCGCGTCTTTCTCCTCTTGGTGCTGCGCCCCGAGCTCTGCTTGCTCTTGTCGGTGCCTCATCGTGAGCCCTGTCTGGTCCTTCTGAGCCTGTGCCACTAACTTCAAAAGTAGCTGCCTGATATTTTCCTGTTGCCTCTGTGTCTTGGCCAGATTTCGCTGACCCAGCTCTAGTCTTAGCCGCGCCCGCGACAGTCCTGCTTGCAGCAGCCGTCGGAACTTCTCCAGGTCGGTATTAATCTGCCGCAGTTCTTCCAGCCGCGAATCCAGTTGCTGTTTTTTCTTCTGTGCATCCTCTATCGACAGCCACAGTGTTTCTAGCCTTTGCCTCGCCGTTGCTGACCTTTGGGGCTGCTCCCCCGGGCCGTCCCCGCGCCCACCCGCAACCTCAATTTTAGATGACGCCCAGGCCTTCAGCTGGGTATCGCGAATGAACCGCACACAAGACTGGCGTTCTTTGCTGAGCTTTTCAAGCTCCTGGTCAACTACGTGTAACGCTGCGGTGTACCAAGGCTGCTGTGATATTAGCGGTTGCAAGCAGTCGATCTCTGTCCTCGGTGGATTGTTGCAAAAACCACCGCCCTTTCTGTCGGCTAACAAGTCTGACATAGAAGAGAGCACCTTGCTCCTTAGTCTAGATACTTTTTTTGGGGGGAAGAATACAAAAAATAATGAAAGACTGACAAGGGGGGGGGTCCCCCCCTCAGGCGCGCCAGAAAGGGGGGGGGGTGCCCCCCCCCCCCGAGCGTGTGGAGAGATCTAAAGAAACTGGTATGGAGTTTTGGCCGCTGCTGGACTCTATAAAAAAGAGGGAGAGCTCAGCAAAGAACAAAAGACGTCTACGAGTGGCTGTCGTCGTCGCCGTCGTGTGAACTCTTCCAGCTCACGCAAGCAAGCTAAAACTGTTGTGAGTAAAGGGGATGAAGGCGAAGGCGATGATCAAGCCTCCGAACAAAACTTTCTCGGCGAGTTGAGCACGAGGTTAAAAGAGGTTTGGTTAGCTAGGGTCAAAGAGCACGTTAATTTCTGCTGCAGCTGGCAGCACAGCTGCGGGCTGCAGCAGACTAAAGCAGCGGTCGACCCCCGATGTTGGCTTGCACAGGGCACGTACAATATAGTCTTGTTTTGCGACGCAAAAACCAAAGATTATGTGCACCGCTGGAGTTTTCTTGCCTATGACAACGACACTGTGGCGGATGCGCGCGTAAGCTGGGCCAAAGCGCTGCGTGACGCCGGGATTGGCGCCTCCAGGGACTCTCAGTACCAAAAAATCTCAGACGCTGAACTCAAGAGTTTTATAAAGACTTTTGACGACCTGAAGGACAGGTGTCTTGACACACTTGAGCGGAAATGCCCTGCTGATTGCAAGAAAGACCTTGAAGAGCAGATAAAAAAGGTTAACCAGAAAACGAAGACTGCGACGGTGCTCATGGGATATCTTAAAGATGAGAGCAGCCGCGCATTTTATTTGTTCCGTGACAAGGCCGAATATGCCGAAAACGACCTACAGGCTTGGCTAAAGGCCCAAAAAACGAGCAAAGCACGGCACTCAGCCTGGCAAGCTACTTACGAGGTAATCCAAAAGTATGCAGAACTTTTTGTACAACGGCTCGCATCCGAACCAGAAAGCGATGCGCTGGTGGTTGATCTGCAGCTGGGCAACTTCCTGGTGTATGAATCAAGGTCGTCGTCGGAAGGTCAGCTGCGCGTTTTGTTGGGGGACGCAGATATGTACGAGGGCCCGAACAACGCACCGGCAAGTGAGCTGAGTCTAGGCTCTCTGGAACTTTTGTCGGACAAAACCTTCGTGGTTGGGGCAGCCGCGGAAGTTTCGAAAAGGCTAGCGCTTGGCATGATGGCAACCCTGCTAGCTAACGCCAGGCCCAGCCTAGAGGAGGTAAACAACCACCGGGCCTTTGAGGGCGGGCTTACGGTGCTTCGGGAAGAACTGGAAGAATCAGCCGCTTCGCCCTTAGAGCAAGCCCGGCTGCTCAGCAGCGCTATTGCTATGGTCGCCAACTTGCACTTCCAAGCACAAACAGAGTACTACACTTTCTCAGAGCTGCTCAAACATTATGTAGAAGCCAAACAAATCTGGTTGGTTATCACGAAATACAGGGCGGGCCGGTCCGCAGAGCCACGTTTGCACAGCTGCACGACCTATACCAAAGTTCATCAGCCCCGACGGCTGCAGCAGAGATGTACCTAGACCTGTTAAGCGAGGCTTTTGCTTGTGCCAAATGCAGCCGAACTAAAAAAAAGGTTTGGGCTACTTACCTTGAGGAGCTCGAAAAATTCAAGAATCATTCTGTACCAGAATGGGTACAAAGGTGTGACATCCAGAGGGGTCTGCTTATCCAACTGAAAAATCGGAACGCAGACCCTGACTCCTTCCGAGCGGAGGCTAGAGACGAGACACTGATGTTTTGGAAGCAGCCCCCGGGGACGCGCAGGCGCACTGACATTGCCACATTTGGCTTTGTAGACTCGGAGCTCTATGCCAAGTGGATCAAGATTTTCGGGGAGAATCGGATAGGGGTAGGTGAAGTTGGCAGCTCAGTGTCTATCGGTAAACACAAGTCTAAAGACGACGCGATCTACAAAATGTTGTCCGTTCTAAAGCCGGAACAAAAGAGGAAACAAGATCCAAAGCGAGAGAAATTTGCAGAAAGTGCCAGTGAGTTGCTGCAGCGCGCCCTCGACTACTCTACGAACAAGAGCAAAGCTCTTAAGCTGGTCTGCCACACGCAGTCCAACAACAATGGCCTCCTGACCGACTACTTGATGGTGGACAGCACCGTGGCGGGGCAGGCGTGGGGAAGGGTATTGTTGCTTATGCAGAGATACGCACGCCTGCTCTGCCGCCAGGCCGACAAGGGCCAGCCGATGTGCCTGTTGGGGCGCTGGGATCCCTCGCACGTGGTGGTGTACCTTTTTAAGCTGGGTGGTCAGGAGGTGGTCAAAGTTCGTCTCTTGGATACCCTGTTGCTTGGTCGACAACCCCTTGAGTGCAGCAAGCGGGAGTTGGTGCAGCAAGCCCGAGCTCTCTGCGCGGAAGCTACCGCGGAGAAGACCAAGCCGGGGTTGGCGGCTCTGTCTTATCTAACACTATTAGCCAACGGTACTGAGCACATTCCGCCCCAAGTCTGGCTTGGAGCGGAACAGAGCCGCCGACAGGCGCTGGCGCCTCTACTGAGTCTGCTCGGACCTTGGGAGCCGGAGGATTGGAAAAGACTACTGTCCAACGGCCCGGAGCTGGCAGCGAAGCTTGAAATGGCGAGCGAGCACGGGTTGTCACAGCTTGAGCGTATTAAAGCCCTGTGCCAAAAAGCACTAGAGTTGAATGAAATTTTAAATGCGGTCTGGCCTTACCCCGCAGGAAACGCGTCATAACTTACAAGAGTTTTAATTTTTTAATAAAAAAAAGAAATACGCAAGACCTTGCCTTTGGCTAGCTAGCTGGGCCAGCTTCGGGCAGATGGAGCGACTGCCAGTAGCGAACTTGCAAGTTGTGTATTTCCATGGCTTTCCGCAGAGTCTTGAGGTCGGGCAAACGTTTAGCCAGCAGACGTGTATCAAGATGGATTTCCTCTGTTGTACGCTTAGATTCAAAGGGCACGCTGCCCCTAGATTTGTAGACATAGGCGGCACACACGTCAAGCACAAAAGTTCTCAAGTCGGCGTACCCGAGCGCGGGGCCGCGCTCGCGCTCTTCCTGCACCGCTAGCAGAGCTCTGGCCGCAAGGCCTGCCGTGCAGCTCGCGTGCGGTAGAAAGTCTGTTCCGTTTAGCATGACGGCGCGCAACCAGGCGCTGACACCGCCGGGCAGCGTCGCAAGAAGTCATAGACCTTGTTCAGGTCCAACAGAAACTTGCGACGGAACGAGACCAAAAGGGACGGTCTCTCGCAGGCCGGGTCGTACTTCGACAGGGCAATAAGCCCAAGCGCGAGAAAATCGGTGTCGACCGTGTCGAAGAGAACACGGCAGCCGGGCAGGGCCGCGCGGGTGCGTTCGGCCCACCTGAAACAGCCCAGGTCTGCCTCCCCCTCTTGCACCGCGCTGTAGCGTCCCTGGCGCCAAACCAGACGGCCCCCCTCTCGCTCTGGCTCGAGCGCCCAACAACCGCCGGCGCAGCCTAAATCGAGCACTACCAGTGGGTAGGCGGCTATGCGCTTCCAAGCCCTTGCGTCTTGTAGCTCTTCAGAGCGCAAGAGCAGATCTTGCACGTGCTGTAACAGTAGAGGGCGAGTCTGTCGCTCAGCCACCAAGTCTTCTGCGTGTGCGCCCGCGATAGCCTCTCCGTTGTGCAGCAGCCTGTCGTCCTCGCCTGTGACCTGGATCTGCTCGGGCGGGGGTAGCTTGCGCTCTTGCGCAAGCTTGGCACGCGATTGCGCACGTTTCTGTTGGGTCGCTTGCTTCAGCGGCGTCGTGAGCGCAGGCTTGTCGGCCACCAACACCACCGCACAAGTCAGCGGGTGCTCCTGCAACACGCGCATCACCAGCGTGGGCGCCAACCGCGCCCAGATGTCGCTTTCGCCCTCTGCACGTCGCTTGGCGGCCTCTATGCACAGGTGCTGTAGGCGAACCAGCGTGTCCTGCACCACCACCAGCGGACCGCCCGCGGCTGGTACGGCCCCGAGCTGTCCCGCGTGCAATCCTTCGGGGCTAATGTCTTCCAGCATCTTCCAACCTCCATAGAGACCCATTTTTTTTTCTGTGCGTGTGTCTGTCTCTCCCTCTTGCTCTCTTTCCTACGATGCTCTTGTTGGAGACAAGGCAGCAAGAAAAAAGAGGGGAAGAAAGAGAGAGAGAGAGAGAGGGGGGGGGGCGGGCTGGCATTCTCCCCCCCCCTCCCCGACACTCGTCCGCCCCCCCCCCCCCGACACTTCGTCCCCCCCCCCTCCCCCGACACTCGTCTCTCTTCGCCCCCTCCCTTCTCTCCCCTGCCTGGTTCTTGGCGGCAAGAACCTAAAAGTGCAAACAAGAAAAGCGAGCTCCAAAGCACAAAGCTCCTGTGGCGCCGGTCTGTACTGGGCACGGCGCCCCGAGGTAACCGACAAGATTTACCAACGGCCTCCGAGCTTTATTCCCTGCTATAAGGGCCGCGCGCTGAACGGGCTGCATGGTTGGCTGGAGGCGGAGGTGTGGCAGAAAAAGCCTCGAGTCAGGCGTAGCAAGACGACAACGGCGCAAAACGTTTATCGCAGCTGGCGCCGGGGGGTCCGTGCAGGCACAGCGACACGCAGGGGACGTACCGGTGCACGGATCGTACGATCACCTTTTTTCGGGCGCGGCAATGGCGTCGTGGTGGATCAGCAACTGACGCGTTGGTGGAGATGGCGCTCAAGGCCAGGGAGCCAGCGCTGAGCGGGACACTGTGGGCGAAAGAATATGTGATATGGGACGGGGCGCCCGCCGCCGAGATGCGACGCTTCCGAGCCGGTCTAGAGGCTTGCACGGGCCTGCGTTTGGCCGGGGAGCTCCTGTGGCGGCTGCACCCTTTGGCGGCCAGCGCCCTATCCTTTCTGTATGGGCGTGTTGGTCGGCCCGTGGCTGCGCAGCTCCGGGTGCACACGCCTGGACTAGAACTTTGCACTCAGATAGATCAGGTCTGGTTTGAAAAGAGGACGGGCACTTTGTGGCTGCTTAAGATCAAAAAGTCACAGGCGGTGTTCGACAGTGCTCTACCTGGCGCGCCGGCGCTGCGGGGTGTGTCCTGGGCGGGCTGGCCCGATACGCCTATGCACAGGTTCCTGGTGCAAGCCGCCATGGCCGAGTGGCTGTTTGAGCAGACGTACGAGTGCCGGCTGCGCGTGGCTTCGGCGGTGGTTTGTGTCGGTACCTACGGCGTGGCCATGAGACCGGTGCCAAGCGCGCTGCTAGCCGGCGCGCGCTCTGCATTTCCACTCCCAACTTAATTTAAAAAAATTTATGAACAAAAAAAAACGAGAAGGCGTTGATTGAAAAGTCAGTGGCGCGGCCAGCCTGTCAGTTTTTGTAGCCGTTTTTCAATCAGTCGATACAGTATGCCGCGGCCGGCCTTAGCCCCCAGCGCCCATTCTGTGATCCACAGGGCTATTTCTAAATTATTAGAGCTGTCGTCCGAGGCGCGCCACGACCTACTCTCTATCTGCAGGAGACGCAGCAGCACGTAGCAAGTGAGCGCGCCGAGCACCGTAGCTAAATAGGCCGCGTGCAGGCTAGGGAATCCGGTCTCAGCAGTGCGAGTGTCGCCGCCGTCCTTGCGCGGGGGGCGGTAACAGGACATAAAACGGCGCTCATTATTCCTAAACTGTCTGTTGCCCCGCAGCATGCGCCGCAAATCCTGAAAATCACGCTCCGGCCCCTCCCCCTCCCGAGCGTCCCTCGCCGCGGCCCCTGCCTTTCTTCGTCGGGCTGGGGCAGAGGCGGCAGAGGGTCCACGAGCTTCTTGGAAACAGCTCTTGTTAGGCGCGCGAGCCCGTCGGGCAACTGGGCCAGCGCGTACAAGCTCCAGTAGCGCAGCCCCTTGCTTTGGGTAACGTCCAAATAAGCGCTGCGTGCTGCCCCCCACGCACTCCAAAAACGACGCGCGTTCCAGCCCTGCCAGTGAGGCAGAGCGGCGGCTAGTGCGTCCGGACAGACGGACACCAGGTAGACGGTCAGGGCGTCTGCATGCCCGCCTGGCAGCGGGGGCAAGTACGAAAAGCAGGCTTCGTCTAGATCCGCCAACAGTACGCGACGCACCGCGCACTCGCCGGCGCCTGCCTCCTCCTGGAGCGCTAAGAGCACGTTCGAGGCCTTCAAGTCGTGGAAGAAAACCCCAGCTTCGGCCAGCCTTACCAAGTGACGGACCAGTGGTTGCAGCACTTGTTGGCACAGTTTTGGAGCGGGGAGTGCTTGCAGTGAATCCACAGGGGCTCCCTCGTTGTCGTCGCCAGATAGGAATTCATCCAAGTCAGTGTCTAGTTTTCCAGCACCAGCGCCCAAAAGCTCTCTTTCTGTGTAAGTGGGCTAATCCTGCGCTTCTGGTTCCTCGAGTCCCAGTCCAAACGCGACTGCATACGCGCCAGTTCCTTGGCCACGCCCGACTGATCCTTGTCCTGGTGCTCGGCCAACCACTCACGCACGCACGCCCTTTCTAGAGTCAAAGCCCCGCGCAAGGGGCTGACCACTCTCAGCTCTGTCCCTAGCCTCATGCCACGCCACTGACTACCCGTCGGGTCGTACGTTAGCTTAATCACAAACGACCCGCCCTCGTTGCCAAACACTGAGCCGAAAGACCCCACGCCGACTAAGTCGGCGCCTTCGAGCTCATCTAACAAGTCACTGGTGTCTTGTCGGCCAAGTTCGTACCTGCCATTGTACAGACTGCCCCGGGTTTCGGGGTCAACTTCAAACCTTGCCGACACTCGCTCCCACCAAACTTGCATTATTTCTCCTCGTTCGCTTTCCCCCCCCTCCCCCTTTTTTTTTGTTTCTAACCGGAACAAGAAAAAAAAAAGGGGGGGAGGGGGTAGAGAATCTTGGGGAAGTATTGGGGGGGGGGCACAAAACAGAGAAAAGGAGAGCGAGAAAGAAGGAGGGGGGAGAGGGGGGGGGGTGCCCTCCCTCCCGTCTGTGTGTGTGTCTGTGTCTGTTTCTCTTTCTTCTTCGTTCTTTTTTCATGTCTTCTTTCTCTTTTACTGCCCACTTGTAGCAAGTGAGAGAGAGAGAGAGAGAGAGAGAGGTATGGCGCGGAGGCAGCAGGAAAACGACGAGAGCAAAATAAGAGCGGGGCTACCGCCGCCCGTTGCAATCTTTTGGGGCTTAGACGCGGCCCTTAGACAGGGGGCGAGCGTCCGCGACGCACAAGTAGAAGCCGCTGAGGCGCGCTCCGCCCCCCGTGCTGGGCACTGCGTGCCCTGCTTCGCCCTGGAGAACGCACAGCGGCGAAGAGAGTTGCTGACTAAACTTTACTGCCCACCGCCTCCGCTAGAAGAGATACGGCAGGACTTGCTCACACAGGCCTGTGTGCGGGAGCCTGGGGGCGGGCGCGATTTGGCGAAATTCTGGTGCTTGTTCAATAACAACCTGCACGGGACTCGCATATTGTGCAGCAAGCGGAGGGTAGCTACTACTGGCGCCGAGAAGAAGCAAATGTGCTGGTGCGTCTTTTGTGCAAGCTAAACGTATCGGCAAACAGCTACGCACAACACAAAAGCCGAGCGGCCAGTGGCAGTTCTTGCGGCGGGCGTACCTTGGGGTGAAGCGGCGGACCTGCCGCGCGCACAAGCAATACTGGACCAGGGCTTTGAGGCCACGGCGAACACGTACCAGCAAAAACTGGCGGCGCGCCAGTCCTCCCGGTCGCGGATGCGCTGCGGCTTTTGTACGCGCGCAGGGCGACCTGTTATGGGTCAGGGTGCGACCCCGTGGGTGCTCTCTGGAGCAGCAGCCGTGCGTTCCCTTGTTCTTAGACGCGCTGACCCTAGAACGACAGCGGACGCGCCTGCACCTACGACTATACCGGCACAGGTACGCGGAGCAGCTCCTGGCTTGGTGGCGGCGAGAGGATGCTGACTGGAATGTGGCTTCGTGTGCCACTGACGCACGCGATGACCGTACGCTGGAGGCCCTGGCCGAGCGGCACACGCTCGGAGGGGTGCTCGGCACCAAACCCTACGCCTACGTGCGCTGCGTGTTGGGCCGCGTCGCGCCTAGGATGGCCGACTTGTGTGTCAAACTTGATTGGCCTTTACTTGGGCTCAGTTTCTTTTCGTGATTGAACCGTCGGACTAAGGGGATACAAAGGAGGAGTGGGGTGGGGCTTCCCGTTCCTTTTTGTTCCTCTCTTGCCCCCCCCCCTCTCGTCTGCTGTCGCCCCTCGTGTTCTTCTTCTTTTGCCAGCAAATGCTAATTAAGGACACAGCAAAAAAAAAAGCGAATTACAGCAAAAAGAAAAAAAAAGAAGCCCGCCTGTGTTATTTGAGCAGCAGCAGCAGCACCGGCACGGCCGATCATCTTTTGGCCCTTTGCACATTGAGCAAGGGGGAGCTTAACAAAGGGCTAAAGTATATTTCTACAAAAATAGAGAGAAAATTAGGAGAGCCCTGTCCACACGATACAAAATCCAAGCCGGTAAGAAAAGATCTTGCAGGGCAGCAAAATTTGGCCGAACTTGTACGTCAAGTTTGGGTTCGGATCGAGACAGGGCTGGTGTCGTCGACTACGACGACGACAACGGCGGCGAGTTGGGCGGGCTCGCTTAGTCTGGAGCCCTTGGTGAAGCTGCAGGCCCAGATCTTTTGCGTTCTTTGGTATATGAACAAAACTCAGTCCGGCGAGACCGCCGCCCTAGCGTGCAGCTATCCTAAGTTGTTCTGGCGGCTCTACGAGCACGTACAATCGGAGCTGGAGCTCTGGCTGAGTCTGGCCACCAAGCACGCCCTCGAGATTGATTTTGGTTCCCTTTCTTGGCCTCAAAAATCTGGGGAAGGACAGAACAGCCTGGAGCTCATAAAAAAATCCGTCACGTTTCAGAAGTTCTTGCACCTGAATCGCGTGATAGCTAGAATCAAGCCCAAGTCTTGTAATCACGGACAGCACGCAATAGAACAGCAACGAAAGTATGCTGCGCGTCTTTTGAGGGACAGTCGGTACCTGCTAGCGGCGCTGAGGCAATTCAAACACGTCATTCTGGACGCCGGTTGGTGGGCCACGTGCTGTCTCTTCAATGCCGAAGTGAGCCAGAACCTGAACAAAACAATGCTGGAATTTCCTTTCGCCCGCGCGGCCATCGCGCGGCTGTTGCGTGTCCACTCCAAAGACAAGCAGCTGCAGCTAAGTTGGCTCGCAAGCGCTACCCAAGCGTTTGTGAATCTTGAGTCCCTGACGGGGCTGGAGGTACGGCGCACGAGGAAGCCGCGGAACAACACAAATAATGCGTGGCCCCCCACCGAACGCGGCTGGCTGTCTTTTCGGGTTGTTCAGGACGCTCTATGGAAGAAGTCGTCTCAAAGCTGCGCTCTCTATGAGGAATTCTCGCTCTAAGAATCTCGCAAGAGCCGCTGAACCCTCAGCAAAGCTTGGACATGCTCTACCGCTGGGCGACGTCGCCTGGCGGTACGCCACCCACAAATGAGCTGGATTGGATGTCCGCGGCTAACAAGCCGCCAGGAAACTCGGCCGGCCAACAACAACAACTCAAGAGCATCATAGAGCAGCTTGTCAGAGCTAGTGATAGCCCCCTGGATGCCTGGAGCTTTGGGCAAAAGCAGCTGCCGCAGACCCTGGAGGCACCGGTAGTAGCATTGTGGGCGGGCGTTTTTGCCTGTTGCTGGGTGATCGGGCAGCTGCAGCGCACGCCGGCGCCAAGCACGCCATCACTCCCTCCGCAGCAACTTGCGGCACTATCCCCTTTACCAACGCAGACCTATTTCGCCCAACCCCCCGCCGGCAACGACCAAGAACAAGGCTGGCTGCAGCCTTTGCAGCCCTCGGTACTAGCAGTTTCCACCCGTGGACAAGTACCGTCGCCTCCCCCCTTCGTGCTCCTATCCCCGTCGGGCTCTCCGCCGATGCCTCCCTGGTTTGGTGACAACTCGTCCGAAACTGACGTAAAGGGCTGCAGTCTCTTTCCGGACTTTATTCTGGAAGCAGAAACGCTCGTGAATCTACCCGTACGTGCTCCGGCCTCGAAAAAAGCCAAGACTAAGCGCAGCGACCTCGGCGGAGAGTTCTTGAACCATTGTCTGGCAGAGCTGCAGAACCAAGACTTGCTGAAGTTTAGTCAGAGGCAACGGCTCCTGCTTGCAAGCATTAAGTACCGGCTCTGCTTGGGCAAGCTAGAAGTCGACGAGGCGTTGCAATACTTGTCTTCACTTGAACCTCCGACTAACCTACAAGTTTTAGCTGAGCGGATTCAACAAATGATTTTCTCTCAAAACCTACAGCATCCTTTGTACCCCGAGCTACTGGTCCAAATCGCAGTGTACTTTCTGTGCGCTGTGTGGTACCGAGAGTTTGCGAGGAAAGTTGTCTCCCCAGATCTCTGCAAGACGTTAGGCGACATGTACGTCGACTCCGCTCGGTCACACGCCGAGAAGTGCGTGATCCGCAAATCAGAGGAGCTGTTGGGTTTAGAGTCCTATAAAGCGCAAGCTGCACTCCAACAAGTTAACGAGAGCTCCTCGGAAAAAGCAGTGCTATATTTTTCTTGGCTTTTGAACGAAGGCACCCCCCTTTTATACTCTCAGCTAAAAAGAAGCCGCGTACCTAACTCCTTGCAATACAAAGAAGCTCTGGACCTCGGACTTGGCCTGGGGGATTTCATCCGAGGCCTGTACGAGGAAGCAGTAAAAGCCACTCCATACAAACTTCAGCTACTTAACCGGTGTCTCCCGGGAGAATATAAATGTGGTTCCTGGTTCGCCATCAATTGTATGTTTCAAGAGTACACAAAAAGCCCGAGGGGGGGGGGAGGGTGGGGGGAGGGAACAGACCAGTGACGCTCGCCGTCCCCTCTTGCTTAGGTCTGTCCCTGCCCCCCCCCCCCCTCCCATTCTCCCCCCCTCGGCTCCCCCCCCCCTCCCTCCCACTTCCCTCTTCCCCCCTTTCCTCATGTTTGTGCTTCGTTCCTCCCCTTCTCTCTTTTTCTCTCCGGCGGGGCAAAAATGTGGCGGGGCTTGGCAGTCCAAGGACAAGACGCGCACAGCCACGCGCGCGGCTCTCTGCCGGGCGGGCGAGCGCGGAGCGGAGCCTGTAGCGTCGTGCCCAGGCTCAAGGTTGTTTTTTTGGGCCCCTCCGGCGCGGGCAAGACCTGCCTGTTGGAAAAGCTGACAGACAACAAGAAGCCCGTCGTCGTCAGCGCGGCGGTCGGGGCTCAGCGGCCGCCCACTGTGGGCGTTGACTTCAAGCTGTTGCAGAAAAAGGTGATCCACGGCCAAGAATACTCGGTGTGTATCTGGGACACGGCGGGGCAAGAAAGGTTTTCGAACATCGTCCATAACCTGTGGAAGAACGCCGACGTGGCGTTGGTGTGTTACGACCGCAGCAACCCCGCCAGCGTGGCCGACACGCTTGGCCACTGGCTCGACAGGGCGCAACTGGCAGTGCCCGAGCACTGCCAGCTGGTGCTGATCGGCTGCAAGCAGGACATTGCCCACGCCGACACACCGGCCGCCGTCGCGCGGTACCAGGGCATCATAGACCAGGCCTTTGCAGACCATTGTTGTACCAGCGCGGTCCGCAGCACCTACAAGGAACTCCAGCAAAAGCTAGATGAGCACCTCGCGCTGGCGGTGGCCAAGCGCCGGGCACTCTGGGGCGATCTGTACTCGGACCCCGCGCGGGAGGGACCGGCGACAATGTTCAGTGTGTCACCAAGTACAAAATCAGGAGACTCTAGCATCTTGTCCCACTCCACGTGTATACTTAGCTTGTCCCAAAGCACCAGGAAATAGAACTAAACATTCGACAATCTTGGGGGTATCCCTTTTTCCGAAATTTTCCATGAAGTATATGGACTTTTTTGAAAACGTGTGGAAATGAAAGGAAATGAATTCCCTGATTGCAGAACATATAAAAATAATATTAAAATATGTTTTTATTAATTGTAATACACTTTAACTTCATCTTCAGAGGTGGGCAGGAACCGGTCCGACACGGTAATTTTTCTACTTTTTCGTAGTCCCGGCTACCATGAATCTATGATGATAACAATGCCGAACATGCAGAATTTGCTTTTACTGTTTATTCTTGCTTATATTAAGCATTTTACTATATTAAGACATGGTTTTACCTTCAAAAAATTCTGTTTGCCCGCTGTGACGTACGCTGGTACGTAGAGGGGGGAGGGGGGGGGGGGTGGGGGGGGGGGGGGGAATGGGTCGGAGGGAGGACGCTTCACATCAGATTCTGGTGCATTATCAGAGTTAAACAAATTTCTAATTTCAGTTTTTAGAAGAAGCGTTACAGTTGCAGTTGCCCTAGACAAAAACCATTATGAAAAAGTCGGACCCAGAAAAATTCATTCAAAAAAAATAATCACATACGACCACGTCCACGTCCACGTCCACGTCCACCCGCAGCACGACGTGCGCGGCGACGTCCGCGCAAACGGATTCCTGAGTTACGCATTCTCCAACTTGCGTCGGAGCGATCTGAATCATCTACAATATGGATAGCATCATGTTAAGGAGGAGAAGAACAAGAAGAAGAAGAAGAAGAAGAAGAAGAAGAAGAAGAAGAAGAAGAAGAAGAAGAAGAAGAAGAAGAAGAAAACTAATACCATGCTTTTCTTCCTCTGAACCAGAAGATCGATCAGACGATGAGTCAGTTGATGAACTGGAAGATGAAGTATCAGATAAGTCATCCTCTGAATCTGCCACTGGTTCTGCAGGCTGAGCAGCACCAAGCTCTTCTTCCTCAGGGAACCCACAGTCGCATCGTTCGAAATGGTTCCACGCTTGTTCAATAAGCTCTGCCTTCTTGAACTGTTTCCGATCGGAGTTTTGCGTTGCAACACCATGCATTCTCATCCATGATTTCAATTCGCTAACTACCATCTGCTTGGACGCAAATTGCTTTTTTTCCTCTGACGATCTTAGCAACGTGAGAATTTTCCGCCAAGGCTCAGAAGCATTTCCAAATGCTAAATCCTGCTCCTGCTTTTCTTCGCTAGTAAGCTGTCTTGCACCACGCCATCTCGGGTGAGCTGGAGGACGTCCTTCATTAACAAAATAAGTGCGTGGTAAGGACAGCAGCTCTTCATCGGTCAAACGCGTAAGTGCGTTCATTTTCTCCTGTCGTTCTTGAGGCAACTCCATCCAATTTACAGGTAGCTCGTCGATCAATCGAAATTCTGCTCTCCATTCCTTGCCTTTTGCATCGACACAGGACATATGAGCAGGACGGCCGGGCAGGCCGCCTTCGAAGTAATCTCCATCCACCTCTACTCTGGTCAAATTTCCACCTGCTAACATTTCCTCCACATGTGCTCGCTCATCCGGCCCTAGGTATTTAGTAGCCAAAGCACGAATATCCTTCTTCAGGCGCGGATTGACGAAGTAGCCGACTGGAAGCTTGGGAGGCATGTCGGTCGCTGTCATAAATAGAGAGAGAGATAGATAGATAGAACGAGAGAAAGAGATATATATATATATATATATATAGAGAGAGAGAGAAAGAGAAAGATAGATAATATTATTACCGGGGCGTCCGATAAACAAATTGATCGGTTCTCCTCTGGGATCATCACGCACTCCATGAAAATCCTGTGCGTCTCCCCAAGTAGCGATCTCTACAGTCGGCAAAGCGTCAGGATCTTTCTTGGTGATTCTATATGCCAAGGGTTTGTTGTAGTTTTTGAAACTCTTGTTCATACACGGGCTAAAATGAGTCATCCAGTCGTAGTTACATCCGAGAACAACCAGCACATGCCTCTTCTTGTGCTGCTTCTTGAATGCAAGAATGAGCTTTAATAACGCTTGAGCGATGTTAGTTGTCAGGAAGGTGCTCTTCCACCCGATATCCATAACTCGAAATTCCTGATCATCTCCATCGTGCCCGTGCCCTGGTGGCTTGCGATGTGACTCTACTTGGAAACGGATTCCTCTGTCAACGACATTGAGCCCAAGGAAACCCAGCATCGCCCACGCGGTGTTATCACCAGCTCCGTCCCACTCAAGATATAATTTCCACGCTTGCATTGTGCGAGGGTTCCAAAGTTGCCAATGTAAAAGTGCGGCAAGCATAGTAATGTTGCTGTTCGCGTCGTGTTCTACCGCGCCTTCAAGGTACGTCAGAATAAAATGCGTATCGGTAGTGTAGCAGGTATTGATTCCAACGCAAAGGCGAAACACAATTTTTCCTTTGAAATCTTTCGCGGCGCGGCGGCAAGATGGGATCTTCACTGGCGGTTTCATATCGGCTGATATGACTGTGGCAGCAAAATCTGCTGGTGCTGCCTTCTTGCGCTGCATGCTGGCAACGCGGCACGCCCTGTGAATTTTGTGATGAAGCCTGCTACGGCGACGCCATTCTTGAGCTTCTACTTCAGTCCTGAAACCGTTAGAATGATCAGCAGCAAGCTCTGTGCAGATCTCGCATTTTGAGAAATCTCCTTCTGCAAAACAAACCTGTAATAAGTAATGATAACGAAAATATGCATAATACCTCTGACAAACTTGACGTGCGGAAAATCCATGCGCCAAACTTTGTTGATCGTATTGTCTGTCGGAGGATTATTTGGATCAACTCGTTTCGAACAACCAAACCGAAGGCACATATCTTTCCAATTCTCGCGAACATAGTTTTGGACTCCTGCGTCCTGAGCCATTTCTTGCATCCTCCATATTCCGTCGCTGCATATCTCCGGGTAACTCTCCATGAACTTCTCGCAGAGTAATACTGCTACCACATCTTCTGTTTCAGGAACGGTTGAGTAGCTTTTTGTCAAAACCTTCGTGTTATTTGCAAGAAGTTTGTGTGCTCTTGACAAAACTTTATCACCGATCCCGTAGATACGCTGCCAGGCTACTTTGCACACAGCC
>WBZZ01006182.1:25000-30000 GCA_019918135.1 Paulinella micropora
GTTTTGAGAGTTGGTATCAATGCCATCAAGGGGGAGCTTTGGAAGTGAATTAGGTGATGGGATTAATACAACCGGTATAAACGTTAGTTAATATTAATAGTTAGTAGTACGGAAAAAGAGATATTTACTGGTGTGGGTGGCATTGGTGGCACCAATGCCAATATGTCTTGTTCTTAAGTAGAGGGGTAACAAAAGGCGACAAAAGTAATGTGGTGTTTAAGACAATACAAATATCTGTTCTAGTATTATTGGCCGGCTGGTCTGGTACAGCCCAGGTTGACTGCCGATGCCTTTCAAAACTTACAGTTCGGACACCTACAGTCTGTAGTATGATAAATCGCCCCGGCTCCGATCAACCTGCCAGTGGGACCTCCAACTTAGCCTCTTATTTAATAATATCGTTATGGGTTTATATGCTATGATCATACTAATAATATGATTGCTAGCCAAAATTAGCAATAATAATAATAATAGCTTAGCAACGAGTAGGTGACAGGATGTCACTAGTCCGTGTTGCGCCATTATCCTTTTCCATCTCAGGCCTCGTTGTCTCACTGCCGCCGCAAGCAAACCGAACCACCTATGGGTGTATTTGGGAGCAAGTATTTGGAAGCGAGGGTCCTCTGGTTGGCACTGACTCGTTCTTTGCCCCCTGATGTGTTGGAACTATAATCTTAATTAATAGTTAAGGACCGGCCGTATCAGAGTAACGGTGTCGGTAGAGCCATGACTTACGATCCGGCCAGTCAAGTTACGTGCCGTGTTCTGTTGGCGGCTTTTCTTATTAAAGCTGCAGTACTGCTGTTTGAGTGTTGTAGCTATCTAGGTCATTATATTAATAATAGTGGTCTAACAGGTTATCGAGCAGCTGCCAACTCTGCGTCAGCAGCTTTAATCAGTTGTACAAAGTATGGAGTCAACACAGCTGGTATGGGAGCCAAACATGGCGCAGAAGAGCTTGCAGCGGGCGACAAAGTAGTTGGACCAGTTAGGTTCGATGGGGGAACAGGTGTGGCACCAGTGGTTGTACCCAAAGGAGTAGTAGCCGGTAATGACCCTATTAATCCAGCAGTTGAAGCAGTAACCGGGTAGTAGTTATGAAAAACTTCTACAGGGATGACGTTGCCGATGTCGTCCCATAGCTTCTCTGCGGTTGCTAGTGATCCAGTGGGCCCCAGGTACTGTGTGTAGACTTCAGCGTCTGTCCAATCGGGGTTGCGGAGAAGGTCTAAGCTGGCTTGAGGGGCAATGGGAACCTGTGGTAGCCATGTAGCCTTGTCCTTGTGATTCTTCCGAAGGATGTCGCGTTCGTCGACTCGCCAACGTAGCTAGTCAGTAAGTCGTAAATAAATTAAATCGTTTGCGTACGCGATACGTTGGCGTGGAGGCGAGTAGTCTTTCCAGCCTTAACTTCTTCCTGAAACTTCTTGTCAGTACGTAGAGTCTGATTGTCAGTACGGGAGCCCAGAATGGGGTAGGGGTCCAGACAGCGTCGCTTGTGTTCGTTGTATTTCGAAACTGGGTCGTCGTACCGCGATTGATTCCAGATGTAGACGTGCCAGGAGCAGACCAGAACGCAGCACAGTAGATGGAGAGTACGATGTGCAGTGGAGGAGGCGTTCTTCACTCTGTAGGTAGGGGGTGACCCTAAAACGACAAAACCAGACACATACTGTGGTGGTTGACTGCATAGTGTGTATGAGGGTAGAGGAGGGACACAAAAATGCAACGGCAGGTGAACAATCTGTCGATACATATGTGTTTTTTGTTACCTCTGTCCTGATACGTTGTTGTATAGCCACTCCTGAAAGAGAGTGTCTTTCCAAATCGATCTGTCGACAGAACTTCCACACCAAACTCTGTGTGTGTAGTTTCCACTTGTATGCGTAAAGGTATGACTGCCCACCCGTTATATAATGGCAATACTTACCGTTCCGTTTTGTCGGTTATCCTTGGCCTGAAGTCTCGGAGTCCCTAATTTAGGTATTCCGCAGTCTTCATATCGTTAGTACAGTTATCTGTCACAAGTTATTAAATATCGTACTACTGTACTAGAACATTTGGAAGGAAAATTCGAATTGTGAGTTTGTAGACTACCTTTGAACTCTTCAAGTAGGCAGATACAACGAACTCTTATAGAACACTCAGTATGGCTGCATTGAGTCCTGACTCTGATTGAGCAGAAATATCAGTAAATAATTCATTAAGGAACCAACTAATTTACTCCAATTTAATAATAATTTGCTCAAATTTACTCAAACTCATAATACCTAATACCACCCTGACCCAAGCTCGGATCACTAAAATGTATTAATTTATAAGCTAAATTCACCCTAGTAATTTTCCCCTTTTACTCTAGCAATATCTCTTTTTACCAATATTCTACCGTAAAATCTTTTCAAGTTAGCCTTTTCCTCTTTGGCCGATATCAATTGTTCTTATCTCACTGGCAGTGCTACCTTCCCTTTCACTCTACCTAAACAACTTCCGTTATTACATAACCCGAAAACCAGTCTTGCGCCACAAACCTTTCCCTCAAAAACCGCCTTCGTGAGCACAGCTCACACGCACTGCAGACAAAACACATACCTCGCCCTTTACCCAGCACTTATCATTACTCTTTCCAGCCTTGAAACTAATCTAACCTTATGCAAAGGGGTAAGCACGGTCACTCGTGGTCCGGTAAACCACTGTTATTAACTGATAACTATTTCCGAAAGTAAATAGCAGAGCGGTCACTTCGTTTATTTCAAGTTACCGGCGTAATTTCGTACTTGTTGCAGGCGGGGGCCTTGAATGCACTTACGATCGAGTGTGGATCGTAGAATGTGAGTCTCCAGTTGTCAAAGCCTTTGCTTCAAGTTAACTGTCATCAAAGTGATAGTGTCGGGTTGGTAAACTCGAAAACCAACTTGACTCGAACTGATCAGTTTGGGAAGGCTAGGCGAGAATGACTGGGGACGTCACGTGCCTCTAAAAACACTTAAGTCAAACATCGTTTTTCGTCACTCGTGTTTCCTTGTCCACAAATTTACCGCAATGTGTGTGTTTCACTGGAAATCGGCGAAAAATGCAATAGAGTGGGAAAAAGACAAAAGTTAATCTTTTCTAAAAAGAACTTTGACTTGATCGTTTGAAATAATTTCTGAACGGAATCGAAAACTAGTTAGTGAAGTCGAAACGTCGTGCAGAGGAGAATCTAATGAACCGGTCAAAAAGAGTGAATTGTCAACGGTAAAGGTTTTGGCCGGTCGTTAAGGTGCTCAGTCTGATAATAAGAGCCAAGCAACAAAAAGGAAACAGTATGTAGAAACGGGTATAACTATATCTTGACTAGACATATATAGCTCATCTATACATCACTGTGTATAGGGGTATAAGAAAAGGTCGCATATTTACCTATCTGCGCCTACATACGGATGAGTGAGGAAAATGGATATTGGTGTAATAATAATTGCAGTCGTGATATCACATTCAAGCCTTGTTGATAAGTTGATAATTGCTGCTAAGCTTAGTACTGACTGATAAGTTGATAGAAGTTTGCTTGATGTGAATCATGATAGTACTGACTGATACTTAAGTTGACTATGAAAGTTGCTGCTCAGTCAGTGACGTTTACATTACTTTCATTTGTGACTGACAAGCTGACTGACATCTGCTCCTAAGCTTAGTACAACTTAGACTATGACTCTACGGTCAAGCGGTTTGCACGCTTGGCAGGCCCGAGGGAGTCTGTAGACCGATTCACCATCCTTACCTATATACATGCTAAGCTCTAGTCCTTGGAACGGATGGTCATGCCACAAACTACGCTCTCGTTCCTGCTCAAAACAGGATTGTATTCCTGGTCCGTCGTTCTCGATCACTTCCTTGTCTTCTGTTGTGTCAGGGCGACGCACAGCTTTCAAGATGTACATCGAGTCAGTCGCTTTGAACCTGCCGCATAAGAGGATGGGAAACAGATCCCGATGGGCAGCAAATATAGCCTCGCTATTGATGACGTGTGTGGACCGGGGATAAAAACGCACCAGCAGCACTTGTCCTGGATGCATTGCTCGAACCACCGCAAGCAAAGCATCACGCTTCATTTCCACCGAGCCACCCACGCCACATGCAACTTCCACATACTGATATCCTCGAAGAAATGCGGACGTTATGTTGGTTGCATCGCCCAAGACGAACCGAAGTTTGCTTGGAGTGAGTGAAGGATCAATGTTTTGAACAGCATAATTTGCATGCTCGATAGCTTGAGGGGAGATGTCTACTCCGGTCACATTGATATCATAATGCGAGCTGAACATGATGCAGGTCCAGGGGAAAGGTCCGCTGCCCAGCCAAAGCAGTCTAGAGCCCGGTGGGATCAGCTTGGCCTCATGCTTCGAGACTCGGCTGTACCAGCTATATCCTGAGAGTTTGGACAGCCGAAGGGGCTTGTCTGTCGTATTCGAGTACAGCTTGTCAATGAGCGCACGTTCCTCTGAGATCCAGGCCTGCTCTTTCAGCTGGATACCTTCAAGATCCGGCTGGGAAATACTGAACGGTTCCCACTCCCTCCATCGAGTTTGAATGACAAGTTGTGTTACTGCTCCAAATGTGTTTTCAAGGACGATGAAAAAGAAGCCAACAGCCACGCTTGCCCACATACCTCACTCCCCCCAAAAGGAAGGACCACGCTTGCGGTTGCCCACCTCCAACAACAACAAAAATGACAACAATAACAACAACAGCAACAGGCAACTTAAAGCCAGCCCTCTCGCCTCGTTTGCTCCTTAAATGAGACTTCGCTGGACCTTCACAGAACAGATGATCGCCCGAGAAACCCATCACACAGACCTCCCCCACCTCTCCCTCTCTCTCTCTCTCTCTTCACACACATATAAATATATATAGCATTTACATATATACATATAAGCTTATATATACATACATGTATCCTCTTCATAGCGCAATCCAAGAAAGATCAAAGATTGAGAAAGTGGTGTTATGTATATATATATGTA
>WBZZ01006183.1:5000-35000 GCA_019918135.1 Paulinella micropora
GGAAAACGAAGAACACAAGAACAAGCAATGGCAGAAGCAAAGAAATACCACGAGGAAAAAGTAAAACCAAAGTATGATGAATGGAAAGTTAATTATGATAAGGAAACAAAAGAAATAAAAAAAGAAAAGAAAAGGAATTGGAAGAAGACTCCTTTCAAGTGTGAATGCGGAGTTGAAATCAATAGGAGTAGCAAAGCAAGACATATGAAATCAAGCACACACACAGAAAAAATTTCTTCTAAACAAAACGAAGGGGTAATATATAAGGATACACAGGGGAGCAAACAAGAGACACACGATGACAGAAAACAAACGACGATACAAATGTGATTGCGGTTCTGAAGTTGATATCGCTGAACACCGAAAGCGAATTCATTTCAATTCAAAAAAACATAAAAAATTTCTTGAAAACAAGAAGAAGAAAAGAAGCAAAAAGAAGAATGGGAAAGAATAATACAAAATATTAATAAAAGACGAGACAGTACATCTACCGATGTAGTCGGTGATGACTGGTGTAATTTCTGTCATTACCGCGAACATAACTGTCATTGCGGGCTCATTTCAATATAATGATAACAATATTTTTTTTCGGCCCGCCAGCCACACCCGACCCGCCAGCCCAGCCCGCCCCGCCCTAATTTCCATTTAAACACAGGGCCCCCCGTATATATAGACACGGAGGCACACAGCGGACCACGGCGGGGGCAGACGATTGAGATAATTATTTAATTTTCAAAAAAAAATTGTTAAACAATATATATGATGGAGACACACACTTATAACGGTATTCAGTATAGGTTGGACAGATTTAGGGAACAAAACATTAATTATGAAATCAAAAGGGTCAGGGGTCAAGATGTGCTTTACATAATACCTGAGGTGTATAAAAGAAAGTATAAGGTTGATACAACAACGGCCCAGAATTACTTGAACCGAGTAAGAGGCGCTGTTTACTTTGAGTATCATCCTATTCCAGTAGCACCGTCCTTACCTATTTTGGAAGGGAAAGTGTTCGAAGCGAAAGTGAGAGAAAGAAAAGAAAAGGTAAAAGACCTGATGCGGTATGCTAACTACGAAATCAATCATGTTGATAGAAAGAAGCACGTGCTTGGTGTTAATGAAAGCCAGTATTGGGTTAGGCTTACTGGCAACTTCACTTCTTTTAGTATGAATAATATTCTACGGTTCATTGAGATAATACTGAATGACTTTATCAAAAGACAGAGACAAGGCAGTATGGTAAGTCTAAGTATCAAGTTTGTAGATTACTATGGAGCAGTATCTACGGGATTGAAAAGGATTAACGAGATTTCTGTCAGCGATGTTTTAGAAAGATTGTCAGCATTATTTCAAAGCAACGAAAGCCTTTATACAGACGAAAATGGAACCAATATGGATAAGTTCAGGTTCGTTTTGAAATCTGTTGAAATGCCAACGGGAGGGACCAGGCTTCAGGTAATTAATAAGTTGGATGTATATAAAAAGAAAGGAGTAATTCAAATTAATAATACAGACAACATATGCTTGGCCAGAGCAATTGTTGTAGTAAAAGCAAAAAAAGAAAAACACGAAAAATTCAAAGTAATAAGGATGGGGCGAAAGATACAGGAGGAGATGGCTTTGAAACTACACGAAGAAGCGAAAGTCATTCAGGATGTGTGCGGTATTCCTGAAATTAATACATTTGCTAGCCACATTAAATACAATCTGGTTATTGTTGAATTTCCTGACAAGATAGTTTATAAGACAGACCTTATTGATGAGGCAGGCAAACGACTTACGAACCTTTACATACTTAAGACAGAGAACCACTATGATGCGATAACCAATATGAAGTCTATGGTAAGTAAAAAGAATTTCTGTGAGTTATGTTTAAGGGGCTATATGGAAAGGCACGCCTGCGAATCCACTTGTAATATCTGCGAAACCAAAGACTGTAAGTGTATTAACGATAGAAGCAATTGGATTGATTGCTATTCGTGTAATAGAAAGTTTCCAAACACAGTCTGTTTCAACAACCACAAGAGGACGAATTGCGATATCAAGGCGAAATGTCTTACGTGCGGGCTTAACTACAGAAGGAAAGACAAACACAAGTGCGGTTATGCGAAATGCCGTAATTGTAAGGAACTAAAACCACTTGAACACCAATGTGAAATAGTGAAGAAAGACATGCTACCTTTTTCAGAGAAATACATATTCTTTGACTTTGAAGCGACACAGGACACAGGCGAACACATTGTCAATCATGCGGAAAGCCAGTATTTCGATGAGAAGGAGCCACCAGTCATTCATAAGAACATTGATGATTTCTGTAAGTGGGCTTTTGAATCTAAGCACAACGGCTTTACATTCATTGCTCATAACAGTCGCGGTTATGACTGTCAGTTTATTCTTAAGTGGTTAGTGGATAACGGACAGGCGCCATTCGTCATTTATCAAGGCGGTAAGATAATGATGATGACTTTGAAGAAATACCGCTTCATTGATAGTTTGAGTTTCCTCACGATGCCGTTGGCCGATTTTCCAAAGACATTCGGATTGAACGAACTTAAAAAAGGTTTCTTCCCTCACTTCTTCAATACTGATAAGAATAAAAACTATGTTGGTGTGATGCCTCATAAGAAGCACTACGGCTACGACACGATGAAAGATAAGAAAAGAGCGGAATTCTTAGAATGGTATGAAAGCCAAAGAAACAACACATTTGACATGCGGAAGGAAATCGCGGAATACTGTCATAGCGATGTTGACATTCTGAGAAGGGGTTGTATGGATTTTAGAAAGCAGTTTCTAGAGTTCGGTATTGACCCGTTTCAATATACAACTATTGCGAGTTGTGTTATGGCTTTGTATCGGGCTAAGTTTATGCCAGAGAATTCAATTGCTGTGTTGAAGGCAGAAAAGCAAAACAGGATTACCTCTCGGGCTTGTGTTGAATGGATAGCTTACAGAAGCAGGTTAGACCAAACAGATATTAAACACGCATTCAATGGTGGTGAGAAAATGTTTAATTTAGGACAGTCAAATGTGTATGTAGACGGCTGGGATGAAAAGACTAAAACCGCTTACGAATTTCACGGATGTCTCTGGCACGGATGTCCAAAGTGCTTCAATGGCAATACCATTAACACTAAGAAGAATAAGACGATGGGAGAACTATACAAAGCAACAATGAGACGAGAAAAAGAACTAAGCAAACAAGTCAGCAAACTAGTAATTGTCTGGGAATGTGAATGGAGATTAATGAAAACAAGTGAAAGCCTAGCAGAAGATACTAATGAACGAATTACCGAACAAGAAGGACTGAACCCGCGAGAAGCAATGTTTGGAGGTAGAACGGATGCTCTAACATTGTATTGGAAATCACGACACGAGAACGAATACGCGAAATACGTTGACATATGCTCTCTGTATCCGACCGTTATGTTTTACGACCTTTACCCTAGCGGGCACCACGAAATCATACGACCAAACAACGATGACGACCGACTGTCTATGAAAAACAAAATCATAAACAGAGAATATTTCGGAGTGTCTAAGGTTAAGATGCTACCGCCGAGAAAATTACTACATCCCGTTTTACCAAAGGCAGATAGAGGAAAGCTAATGTATTACTTATGCGATAAATGCGGAATGACTGAACAGAAAACCGAATGTAAGCACACCGATAACGAGCGAGCAATAACGGGCACTTGGGCAACTCCTGAAATTTACAAGGCCTTAGACAAAGGCTACAAGCTAATTAAGGTATATGAGGTATGGCACTGGAAGGAGCAGAGCAGTAGCCTTTTCAAAGATTACCAAAAAATTTCTTAAAGGTTAAACAAGAGTCAAGCGGATATCCAGATGGATGTATTACACAGGAACAAAAAAGAAACTACATTGACAGTATGGAAGTCAAGATGGGTATTAAGATGGATGAAAACAAAATAGAAGAAAACCCCGGAAGGCGAGCGGTTGCTAAGTTGTGCTTGAATAGCCTGTGGGGCAAGTTTGGCGAAAAGCAAAACAAAACTCAGAACAAAATGATAAAAGACAAAGATACCTTATACAAGTTAATGAGCGACAAGTCAGTCGATAACATAAACATAAACATTATTAACGACAAAATAATAGAAGCGAGCTATGACCTTAAACAAGATGCGGTAAGCGACCCCGTGAAAACAAATATTGTAGTTGCTTTGTTTACGACTTGCCACGCGAGGATTAGACTATATGAGATGATGGACAAACTAGGCAACAGAGTTCTATACCACGATACCGACAGTGTCATATATACAACAGACTTAACGAAAGGCGAAACAGATGTTAAAACGGGTAAGCTGTTAGGCGAATGGACGGACGAACTACACGGAGCAAAGATTATGACCTTTATCGGAGGCGGACCAAAGTGTTATGGATATGTCTTAGATAACGGCAAAGCAAGTATGAAAGTCAAAGGCTTTAGTATGAATTATGAAAACAATAAATCATTAAATTTACCAAATATGTTAAGTGTCATCAGTTGCGGACTTGGAATTAAAAACGACGACCTTATTGAGAACGGCAAGAATGAATTGTTAGAGTTGCTTAAGACTCAGGAAGAAAAATTGATTGCTAAACGAATTGAAAAATCTGGTAAAGTAGTTATTGTAGAGAACAGCAAGATAACAAGAGACAAACAACAGAAAAAAATAACGAGCGAATACTTAGAAAAAATATTCAGCTTTACTTACACCAAAAGAAATATTATTGGTATTGTAGATAATGCGATTGAAACTAGACCGTTTGGATATTAAATGAAAAATTTCATAGATATATTTTTTTGCCTTTACCCTTAAAGCTCCTGATTGTATGAATTCCTTTTTTTGGTTTGACTAACTTAGTATTTACAGCAGTCGCTCCCAGCAATGATACGGGGTCAAATGCGGTTCGGTAGTTCGTCGTTAGCTTCGCCGCCTTCGCTCTCTTCCCTTTTGGATTTACTTTCACAGCTACTCTGTCAATCACTCCTTCCATAAAGTCTCTCGTGCTACTGCCTTTATTGTATGTCGTTGCCTTTACGCCCGTCTGTCGGCTTAAGTCTTTTGCTATTGTGCCACCTAGTGAATGTCCCGTCAGCTCTACATTTTCTTTACCATATTTCTTTATGACTTCGTTAACCAACTTCTGCTCTTCTTTAAATCTCGGAGTTCTTTTCAATACGCCCTTTACTAAAGCGACATCGGTGAGTAAGTCTCGCTTATCCGCACTTCCTCTAAATGCTACAATAGCCTTACCGTCTTTCTCATATACTGTTGATTTTTCTTTGCTGACAACTGGTTTCCATCCGTCAGCCCCTTTTCTCTCTGACGAAACCAAATAGACATCCTCCGATAAACTAGCACTACCTCCCTTCTGCTTTCTGTATTCCTTACCAGCCTTTTTCAATGCTTCACCATAGGTTATGTTATGCTTAGCAGAGTAAGCCTTAACGAACTTTATCCATTCGGACATTCTATATTAATTATTTAATTTTTTATTTTTTATACTCACTACTATATACACCCTACTATGACTACCCTTACAAGACTGTGCGAGAAGTTCCAAAAACTTTCCATTGAAGGAGAAAAAAAATCCTTTTCGTTGGAAGATGCCAAAAGGTAATCCACGACGAAATAAAAGCAATAGAAGAAAAGAGAAATTCACAACCAAAGGACACGTTTCATTTCGGGAAATACAAGGGCAAAAAAATAGAAGATATCGCCAATATTGACAAGCCATATATTGAATGGTTAGTTCGTCAGCCTTGGACCCAAAATAAAGACGAATTGAAAAAGTATTTATGATTATAATAAATAAATTTTATATAATATATACAATGAGCGAAGCCGAAGCGAAAAAAGAAATTCCTGACGAAGAGGAAGAAGTAAATAAAACTCTACAATATGGTAAATATATACATAAAAAAATTGAAGATGTTGCCAAGATTGACAAAGAGTATCTCAAATGGCTAGTTCAACAGCCTTATTTTAAGAATAAAGATGAAATCAAAAAATACCTATAATCTTTAACTTTTATTTTTTTCACTCTGATGACGAAGAACCCTACTATTGGTCTTCAATAAAATTAACTATAACATTAACATTTCCGCCACCAGCTCCAGAAAGTGTTTTTTGTGTAAATGATAGAATATCACTCGGCGACAATTGAATATCGTAATTTCTAAGGTTGAGTATCTGGCTTGACCCGCTCGTAATATAAAGCTTTAGAAGGGTAGTTCCCCCAGCGATGGCGGATGCTTTTGAGTCCATATCTACAATAGAATATTTGGTATCAACATCAGCAAAACCCGCTCCTGTTAATGTTCCATTTAATACTAATTTTGCGATAATTGTTTTGCTATCCTCGTTCGTGATACTTATCAATGTAGGATACACGGTTGAATAGTTGGTTATGTTAGCACCAGCACTATCAAACACTGCTTTATTTCTAATACTGAATACAGGACCTTCTGTGGCAGTCGCAGCCTTGGTTCCTTCAACTTCGTTCGTTATACTCGTGTTTATATTGTTAGCCCCTTCAATAAACATACTAACACTCGCGGTTTTTAATGTTTGAATTCCCGTGTCGTTATCATTTCTCATAACAGCAGAAAATGGTAATGAAGTGTTTCGCAGGCTCACACCTAAATTAGAATTAGCATATCTTAAAGTGTGGATTAGCTGAAATTCTCCAGTGGAAGGGTTCTCAATATAAAACCTTATAGCGCCGAATCCCAAATACTGAAACGAAATCTGAAATACATTTCCTTTAGTGAAGTCTATGACTGGCATAGCTGCGCTTCCATCGCACGGGTCATCCCAGTTTGCCTGATTATAGCGGTAGCTAGCACCTCCTTTACAATGAAGAATATTCATTCCTTGATTATAACTTTTGTAGAAATAGAAGCCATCATTTAATCCACTATCTCCTATCCCGATAAATGAATAGTAGTCCTTAGTCTCGTCTGTATTCCATAGAGCTGTGAAACGAGTAAGGACGCCCATGCCAGTTCTGTATTTAATTCTTTTTTTGCTTACCAACTCCGCACTACTCGTCGCGTCTGCTTGTGTCTTCAACTCCGCCATATTGCTTGAAAATGAAACTGTGGATTTCGTTTCGGTCTTCGTCCATATTCGCGTATTAATGGTATATGGGAAAATCTCCTGGACAACGGGCGTTAATTGACTAGTTAATGCTTCGCCGAAAGCGGTTTTCATATTATTAGTTTCAATGTGTCCGTCATACCCGACCTTTAGGTTTATAAAGTCTCCGTCCGGATTTTGAGCTATCAAATTTCTCTGATGAGAGGACATCGTATATTATTGTAAGAAAAAAATAAATTAACTAATAAAAATTAAAAACCTACCACCTAACCGGAGGGGGGTGCGGGGGCTTGCCCCTGCTAACTCATCATAATTTCAATTCCCTTAACGACAATGGTCCTCTGAAGAATAGCATAAGTATAATAATTCAATTGCTTTGCCCCATTCGCGCTCCATTCATACCGCCGTTCAGTGTCCAAAGACAGACCCGACACTTCATACCCCTCTTCTTCTCTCTTGTCATAAAGCGGGCGGTTGTGGTCCCAGAAATCAACATGGAACCAGTTATACTTATACACATTTGTATTCAAAACGGCAGAACCCTTAAGCTTTTCCTTCAAAAGCATATAGTCTTCATCGCGGGAGCAAGTGATATCAAACTGCTGAATTCTATTACTATCCAAAGTAGTATAATAAGAAGTAATCTTATCTTGCCCGCGGTTATCGCAATCAAATGCTGTATTCGAACTTTCGGTATTGTTAAACCCGCTAGTGTAAATTCGGCGAATTCTCTCACCCTGCGAGCGGTTCATCTTCAAAACAAATGACTGACTGCCAGCTGGAAGATTGGTTTTCCACGAAATCGGGTATTCGGTCTTGAACGAAAAGCCTTCACCCGCAATCTTTTGCTGAACGCCCACGATAACATTCGGGTCGGTTTCAACAGCAAGAAATAAGTTAAGGTTAGTAATATTTGCGGCTTGCGCTGCCATCGTTGCTCCTGCTCCAACACTAAGGGCATCACTTCCATTAAAGAATGTCTTGCTGGTTCCCTCCCACACAATTCGCAAATCAAGAATTTCATTAAAGCCGATAGTCTTATCAATTTCAAAAATGGTTCCAAAAATCATACCTAGTGGAATAGAAACATTAATAGCGGGTTCTTTCGCATCAGCAGTCCCGCCTTCAAAATACTTCGCCTCCTCATAAGCAACATCGACGAAGCTAGCAGCACCAGTTCCATTCGCAATAAGAGCATCATCATGACGGCGGGCTGTGATAGAAGGCTGTTGAAAGGTATTCTTAACCTCTCCCTTCAATGTAGTAGTCAAAGCACGAGGGTTATCTTTGACAGTGTTAATTTTTCCTTCAAGGTCGGTAATTGCGGCGTTAACGACAGCATCAGTATAAGTATTTCCACCTGCTGTTGCGATATAGCAGTGTGTGCGGTAACATTTCCAACTGCTGCGATGGTATTACTTAAAGCATACAAATCATCATAACCAGTAGAAGGAACGGCGACAGTAGTTGGAGCATTACACTTTTGAAGCAAAGAACCATAACCAGACCCTGACCCGTGGTTTTCCAAAGCCATAAATCTTTCATAGGAAATCTCAGGCTTCCAAATCATCTTAGTGTAATTTCCAACATTTTGAAGATTACACAGATACTGTCCGCTTCGGCTTCGCAGTTCAATTGTCTTAATCATCGCCAGACAATCCATCGGAATTTTGTTATACCGTCCACCACCGCTATTATCGGGCGTGTAAGTAAATCGCAACACAGACCTCGCAAGGTTCAAAGGACGAGTAGGAATTTCAAAAGTTGACTCAATTCCCCCCACGGTTGTAATCGGAACAGTCGCAAGACTCTCGCGGGCAGTAAGTTTATTAAGCGAATACTTTCCGCGAATGAGTTCGCTTTGGCTGTGTGTAAGTTCTCCTCCATATTGGACAGGCATTTTTTTGTAAGTGCTTTTTCAAAAGACTCTATATCTTGTAAATAGAAAAAAAATAAATAATTATAAATTACCGAGATTTCAACAAATTAAAAAATGATGAAAATAAATTAAAATAATTCGTCTCACGGTAAATCAACAAAGTCATTACAATGCCGAGCCCGTTAAGGTTTATTGGTTGGTCGTTTTCGTCAGTTAAGTAAAACCGAAATACATTGTTTGAATTGGCGGACAGCCTTTTACCATACTCCGACCCGCTTCCGTCGTAGATAACAGAGCCGAACGGGATTTCATTCGCTGTGTATATTTCTTGGAGCACGTGGTTATCGCCTTCGCCAATCAGGTCCGACTGTAGATACAATGTTTTTTCTCCAGTCAAGATTATGACATTTGAAGACCTCAGTGTATCATTAGCGAAGAAGTAAGTAGAGGACCGTTCAAACCCCATAATTTCGTGGATACGAGTTTCGTCATCAAATACAAACCGCGGTTGAATTCCGCCGTTGTCTGCCACAGTAAACAATAACTTACCATCTTCGGGGTCAGTGTTGGTGTTGTTGCTTGTTATCGTGTACACGTAGTTGTTCGGGCTGTCTGCGGTTAGCACTTCGGCCAGCTTATTTTTTAAGTTGTTCATCGTATAGTTACCCTCGGGTATCGTAATGACCGCCTCGTTGCCGTTTTCGCTCAGAGTAAAAGTGTTGTAAGGACTTGCCACAGAGTAATACGACTTCGGCACATAGATATGTAAAATTTTACAATGTGTCGGGTTGTCCAGCCCTCTTAAATCCAAAGAGTGTGTAAAGTCGCTATCGGTTCAATTTATCCTGTTTTTACTGTTTATGTAATAGATGCCACTACTTCGCCCGCCCTTATACTCCATGAAAGCTTTCGAACTCAAAAATACTATATAATATATGAAAAATATATTTTTTGTTTAATTGCTTCAAACCACTTGGGGTTCAGATATATGTGTCAAAGCCATAGCCGTTCTGCGATTTCAACTCCTCCGCCTCCTTCTCTTTCAAATCAGTCCATCCGCTGGCAAATTTAAAACGGGTTCCTTTTGCCCGCTCTAAAAGAAACCGCATACTGTGCCATCCGCAGGTATCAGAGGTGTCGCTCTGTTGCTTAACTTGATTAACCTTCATTAATAAATAACTATCAGGACGGCTCTTATCTAACAGCTGTTTCATTTGTTGCTGGAAAAGTTCAGTCGGCTCATATTCGGCTAGCGGGTCATAAACTTCAACAGCTCTGTCTCCATTCAAAGAAATCCATACTGCTATCCAGTGTGAGCCTCCTTGATTATGACGGTCTAAGTTCATTATGAAGCCGTATCGCTTTCTGCTTCCAGGGTTCAAAGTGTTGAGCTGGTCGCTGGGAACTGTGCCGAGAAACCACTTATGTTTTTTCATAATCTCATTTATTTCGTCCGTCATCAATCCTCTTCCTGTTCCATCTTGCGGAGTGTCGGGTGGTGGTTGTGTATCATTTTCTAAGGGTGGTTGTTGGTCGGGTGCTTGTTGTTGGTCGGGTGCTTGTTGTTGTTCGGGTGCTTGTTGTTGGTATGGGGGTGGTGCTTGCCCCTGTGTTAGTTCAAATATCAGCTGTTTAGCCTCGGGTGAATTAGGGGTCTTCTCATCGGGGGGTGGTGGTATAGGTGTGGTTGGCGGTTGTTTTGTCTGTGGTGTTTTCTTTTCTTTTACAAGTTTATCGACTGTGTTCCAGCCTTCATCAGGAGAAGTTATTTTTTCTGTAAATTTTTGAGTGTACAACCATTGTTTCAATGTCTCGGAATAATTTTTCTTCTTACCTTTTGGTTTTACAATTTTAATATCAACGCCTGCTTTTATGAGACTGGATACTATGGCATTATGTTTAGGTTTTCCAGTATTTTTTCGTTGTAATCTCATACCCTCTGTAAACATAGCATCAATAATTCTTTTTCTCTTTTCATCTTTCAAATCTTTTGCTTGCTTGTTTAGTTCATCAGTTATATCAGTTATTCCGCTTGGAGATGATTTTGGAGTATGTTTTTTTGGCGTTTTTTCTTCAATAGGTGCTGTTAATAGTCCTTGCTTAGTTCTCCGTAATTCATCAATAAGTAGTTGCTCTTTCCTGAGTTCTCGATCCTTTTCGTCCTGTCGTTCTTGTATGTCGGCCATTTCTTTGCGGTGTTGCCTCTTCCTTTCCTGGTCTTTTTCTTCAATGTCCGCTTTCTCCTTCTTGTCTATGGCTTCTATCTTTTCATATTTCTCCTGCTTGAGTTTATCTAAATGGTCTTGAATAGCCATTCTTGTGTTCTGTTCAATCTCCGACAGGCTTTGAACTTTTTTTTTGTCTTTATGGTTCGGCCACGGTTTATTTGATTTTGTTTTATTCAAGTATTTCATAAACAACTTAACAATTTGAAGTGTCGATAAGTCATTCGTTTTATTTCCAAAGTTTAGATATGCTCGTTTTCCTTTTACTTTGATATATGGCCGTCCATCTTTCGTTCTGTATATCCTCGGCGGCCGTTGCTTAGTTTTCTTTTTGGTCTTCATACGCCCCCTCTCTTTGGGTTTATATTAATGTAAAAAAAATAATAAAAAGTTTAGTTTAATGTTATCTGTGGGGTTTAAAATTTAAGTGCTCCACGACCGCGTTGCTTACCGTATCCCATATCGCTCGCAACCTTTTGAACTTTGCCAGCATAAGGAACGCCAACTCTATCCAAAGCTCCAGCGAAGCGAGAGATTGTTTTGTCTTTTTTCAAATAGTTATTAATATTCCTGAATGTATTGCCAACCTTTTCCCAGTTTATTTTACCTCCCTTCTGCCCAGAACCCTTTTGTTTCTTGCGACCAGTTTTCTTTTTTCCGCCCGCCATTGTGCTTGAGTTTCTTGTTATTTTTCCGACTGTTGGAATGACTTGAACCCTCGTTGTTTTCACGACCATTATAATATATAGAAAAAAAATAATTAATAATAAATTCATAAAAATCGTTTGTTGAAATTTTGCCGTAGTTCGTCCGATACCGCATCCACATATGAAAAGTTAAACCTCTCTTTCGTCGCCTCGTGATATTTTTCAATGAAGTAGTCGAGGTCGTAGCCGAGGTCCAAATGCTTATACACGAGCTCTATTTTATCAACGCTCTGACCCGGAAAAATAAGAAGGTAGTCTAGCTGTTTAATTGCCTCGGGTCGTAGGTCGTTAAGATACTGAGAGCTCATAATCACTTTTGACTTGTAGTGGCGGTTTTTCTTTAACAGGTCGCTCACGGACTTATCCCTTAAACCAGAGCCGAGGTCATCTAAAACGAACACGACTTCTGGTGTGATGTATTTACTTGACCTTGGGGGTTTTTCGCCTCCCTCCTGTTTCTTTTCGTCCTCTTTACCAAAGTATAAAAACTTCGGCTTCGGTTCTTCTTTCTCGTCCTGTTCAACCTCGCCTTCTTGTTCCTCTTCGGGTTTATTCAGTTTGTCTAACTCATAGTCTATCACGCTGTAGCCGTCCGCTTTCAAATATGTATATATCGCCATCGGGTTTCCCTTTTTCTTGAAGTGCTTAACCATTTCTTTGTAAATGTGGTCTTTGTGTATCGTGCTGGCAATAATAACAATGCGGGTCTTTTTGTCGGTCGTTCGTTTCAGGATTTCGAATAGTGCTGTCGTCTTACCACTCTTCTTACGAGCGAGAAGAAAAATGTTAGCGAATGCCTCATCGAACAACTTATATCCTTTTGCCAACTTGTCGCCATCTCCGTTTTGCTTAACTGGTCTAACTTTAATATCATTAATCTTTTCCATCGTCGCTATATTTTCTTTAAGCCAAAAATTCCAAACAAATAACAATTCTTCCGGCTAGCTGGTCGGTCTCAATATTACCGCTGTCCGTTTTAAGCACTCTAAAACTGTATTGCCCGTCGGTCCATCCGATATTTCCAAGATTATAGCCGAGATTTGAAATGTTGGCCGTGTTGCTGTCGGCGAATGTACCAATAATTCCAATGCGGTCCATATAAAGGATTTTTGTTTTCATTTCAGTTAAGTCATTATAATAGTGGATAAACTTAACATTCATTCTTGTTGGTGTAAAGTTCATTTGAATGGTTTTGTCAAACGTCTTGCTACCATTGACCCCGCCTGGAAAATCATTACTTAGAAAAATAATCCGCTGATATTTATAGTCGGTCATGTCGCCTATACTAATCTTTATAAACTTTTTATTAATTAATATTTCCGCTCGGACCGCCTGTGATTTCTATTCACGCGTCAGCGATTAAAAAAATGAAAGTTGTCTTTATTGTATCCAAAAGGGATGTGTGTATAAGCCGATGAGCGATTGGTGTGTTAGTTTTGATGAAGCCATTCCGCTAATCTGCTCAAATGATGCTTCGTGGTATAAAATCTATTCGTTTGAATGCTCATTTCTTACTTGAAGAGGGTGAAGGAAGGCAGATGCCGATAAGTAGTGTTAAAATACCCACATAGGTGTTAGCAACCTCACACGGTAAGTTCTTTTCAGACAGCCTCACGATACAAAGGGTTATAATCGCGATAATGATACCCATTTGAAATAAGTATTTAATCAGACGGCTGTCAGTTTTTCGCTTAGTCATACAACAGTCCCAGTTGTCTTCGTATTCGTGGTCTATTTTTTTTTCTTCCTGCTTAATTTGGACATCTAGCACGCGGTTCTTCAACTCTGGTGTCATCTCGCCATCTGCCATATCAATAATAGGTGGCGGTGGGTGTAATCTAGGAGGCATTTGTTCGGTCTTGTAATATATTTAGTAAAGTTTTATTTTCTTTTTCTAAATTAATCACCTTTTCTGTTAACTCTTGGATTGCTTTGACTATTGGCGCTATTAAATCAAAATAATTCATTGTTTTTAATTCTTCTGTTGTCCCGTCTTCTTTCGACACTTTATGGTCTTCAACTGGATTAAAACATATTAATTTTTTTTCAACCAATTCTTCAATATCCTGAGCAATGAAACCGCAGTTCTCTCTTTTTGATTCTCTAAGTTTGAAGCACTTTGGTTTGAGGGCATTGATAAAATCTAAACCGCAGAATTTAGCATCTCTTATATCGGTTTTGTGTCTCCTGTCAGAAGTATTAACGATACCACTGCTTGTAAGTGTTGCTCTCGTGTTTGAACCTGTGGTTTGAAAATAACAAGTGCCGTATTCCTTAAAATACATTTCATTCGTGTTTCTCTTACAAAATAAGCCGTGATTGGTGTCAAGCCAACATATACCGCACGTAGTTGTCGTGCCGTCCGCGAAGTAAAGTTGAGAGGTTGAGTTGCTAATTGTTATATAGTTGTCTGTTTGAAAACCACCTTTGCTCCACAAAAATCCATCGCTCCCTCTCAACGACATTAAAGCAACATCACTTCCATTTTCCCAGACAAAACCATGGGTCGTGTCCGAGCCAGTTCTAAATCTTACAGCATAACTACTAAACCCATTTCCTGCTGGCGCCGTTCCTGTTCCACTTAAAGCTCTATTAGCCCCAGATTGTGCCATATAAATCCCCCAGTTTGAATCAACGATATCCCAAATATATATTCCTCTGGTGCTTCCTCCATTTGTTCCTCCTTGGATTGATATTTTTGCTCCCGTAAGTGATGCTGCTGATGTAAGTGTTCCTGTGTATGTAATCCCCGCATTTGCTGTTAATGACTTTGAAGCAGTAATTCCCGCATTACCAATTCTGAATAATTCGTTTGTAGTGCCTTGGTAAAATATGTGATTATCAGTTGTAGCAAGAACATTATACATCATCGTGTCTTGTTTAATACCAAATCCATTAAAAGCAGTCGTGGAGCCCGTTCCACCATCCCATAAAACTATTTTATTATTCGTGTTTATATATCCTGACCTGTCTATAAATATTTTTTTGCCTGCTCCGACAACTACATCACTACTTGTTGTTATTAATCCAGCATTATCTATGTTCATCGCCTCAGACCAAGTTATAGCACTCCCCGCTGCTATTCCTGACTTATAGCCAAAAGATAGCGTATTACTTACCTTTGCTATTCTAAAATTCGCATTCGCATAACTTGATTTCCATCCCGCATTATCCAAATAAGCATCAAAAGCAAGAATTATATTATTATGACCTAAATTGGCTATCGTAAATAAGGGATATGCGTCCTCCGTTGTAATCGCTTGAATATGTGGCCCCGCCGTAAAATCACCATAAGCACCGTATATTTCTAATCCCGCCGACGGCCCTGTTCCCTTTGTTGTATTGCCTATGATTATCGGCTTACCTGTCGCTGTTGTTATTTTAGTGCTCGCAGTTATTGTCGTGCCTGTAATCGTAGTCCCACTTATCGTTCCGCCACTCGTTATATTGTTTGAATTCATATCCAAAGCGCCATAAAACTTCATACCACCGGCGTTGTTAAAACGGACAATATCGGACGACATAAATTTACTATCTGAGAGTTTTGAAATATAAAGCCCTGCTCCTTTTGCGTCAAATGCTACATTCGTAAATACATAACCTCTTTGGTCTGCGGTTCCACTTGAAGCAGTATTTAGAGTGTATAAGAAAGACTGCCAATCTCCTGTTGTCTGAGAAAAGAATGCGTCTCCTCCATTTTGGTTCAATATCCTCGCCCCGTTATATGTTATATTTCCCCCATTAATGATATCCACATTGTTAAAATCGGCCTGGCTTAACAAATTTAGTGCTCTTATATCATTTCTTGTTCCATTAAATATTTTAATTCCCGTTATCGTTTGGTCTCCTGTTAGTTTCACATTTTGCCCGTCCAATGTGTCCGCATACCCTTTTGTCGCTCCGTCCGTCGCTAATGTCGGAGTTCCAAGGTTGGCAATTTTGCTACTATTACAATCTAGACCCGAGGCATTTACCCAACCGACTATCGCGCCATCAATAACGAAACTTACTTTTTTCGCATTTAGTTCAAAGTTATAATTTACGCCCGTGCTCATATTAAGGCATCCGATAGTTCCTATATTAGACGTGGAGTTAAAGACCACGAATACCCCCCTTGTCGTCGCATTCGTTGAATTTCCAGTTATTTCAAGACCACTGCTAAATGTCTTAATTCCTGCTACGGTTTGGTTTCCTGTTAGTTTAACATTTTGTCCGTCTAATGTATCTACATAACTTTTGTTTGCCCCATCTGTTGTTGCTGTTGGCGTAGCTAAATTCGTTATTTTTTTGCTGTTCAAAGATAGCGTCGTGCCAGTCGCGGTCGCGATTACATTATTACCTGCGTATAACTCTACATACGAGCCAGTTATTTGTATTGGATAATAAGCCGCAGTTGCTATTTTTTGTGCTGTAATCATTCCTATATTTGTCGCCGTATCAAAGGCAATACCGATACCATCAAAAGCGGTTGGAGCTGTGGCGCCACGCACTTCTATTGTTGAAGTAAATTTTTTATTGCCTGCTATGGTTTGGTCTCCTGTTAGTTTAACGACATTCGTGTCAAGGGTAGAAACATCAATACCATCAACATTACCCACATTTGTAATCGCAAACCCTCCCATATTTAATCCCGCCGTCATACTTGCTGTTCCGTCTAATCTCAGAAAAGGTGAAGCAACATTTCGCCATTGACCTGTGCTGTAAATGAGCAGTTGATTGTCTGCTGGTGTTGTTATAGTCACATCACTTAAAGCATCTATTGATTTAGTTCCTAGTCGTGTGTCAAAGTCAGTATTTGCCCTCGCGGTGGTGTAATATAGATTGGTTCCCTCTGCTAAGTTGGTGGTGCTCTTGGTTGCTAATTGAGTGTCAAATCTCGCATTCGTATAATATAAATTGGTTCCCTCTGCTAAGTTGGATGTGCTCTTGGTTGCCAGTCTAGTATCAAAGTCTGTATTAGCTCTCGCGGTGGTGTAGTATAAATTGGTTCCTTCTGCTAGGTTAGTGGTTGATTTAGTCGCTAATTGAGTGTCAAACCTCGCATTCGTATAATATAAGTTTGTTCCTTCGGCTAAGTTAGTGGTTGATTTAGTCGCTAGCCTTGTATCAAAGTCTGTATTAGCTCTCGCGGTGGTGTAATATAGATTGGTTCCCTCTGCTAAGTTCGTGGTGCTCTTGGTTGCCAGTCTCGCATCAAAGTCTGTATTTGCTCTTGCTGTCGTATAGTATAAATTGGTTCCTTCTTTTAAGTCTGCTGTCGTTTTTAATAAAAGCCTAGCATCAAAATCTGTATTAGCCCTCGCTGTCGTATAGTATAAATTGGCGCCTTCGGCTAAGTTAGTTGTTGATTTAGTAGCTAGTCGTGTGTCAAACCTTCCATCAGTATAGTATAGATTAGAGCCTTCTTTTATATCCGTCGTGCTTTTGGTAGCCAGGCGTGTGTCAAATCGGCCTTCTGTAAAATAAAGATTTATTGGGACGGCATCTTCTGGCACCCTATCAGTGTTTAAGCCAATAATATTAGTGTTAGTTAGATCTAAATTGGCTATGCCCAGACTATCAACAGAAAACTCATTAAGGCCTAATAAACTTTTGTATTGGCTCATTGTATATTAATAAAAACTAAATAATATTATTTTGTATATTAATATAAACAAGTTATAAAATGCCGAGAGGTAATAGAGAGGTCGCTATGAAGAATCTTGAAAAGGGTTGGGAGGCTAAGAAGCAACAGGCTAAGCAAAGAAAGATTGAACGGGCTAGGGAATTACTCGCTGAGGAACAGGCTAAGAATGTTAAAGAAATGGATGACGACGAAAAGATGGAACACATTACTAAGAAGCAGTTGGCGAGGGATATGATAGATGGTAGGGATGGTGAGAAAAGTGAGGAGAGTAGTGAAAGCGAAGAAGAGGTTGAACACGATTTCGTCGATATCGTTGCGCGTCGGGTTGCGGGTATGAAATTGAAGACTAAGCAGAAGAAGGCGAAGAAAGCGGTAAAAAAGAAAGTGGAAGAAGAAAGCGAGAGTGAAAGTGAAAGCGAGGAAGAGGAACAGCCTAAGAAAGGTAAAGGTAAGAAGTCAAACATATCTGTTAATGTTTATAACCAACAACCTGAGAAACCAAAAAAAGAAAGTAATGATATTTCAAAAATGTTTTTAAAGTTCTAATATATATGATCGACTTTGTATTTGCTCTTTTATACATAGCGATAAACTACATTACTATTTTTGTTGCGTATAGCTATGGACTATAAGCATACGGCAGCTAATATTAATGAACAAAATAAAAATGCGCAACTTGAAGACACGCCAGGAAAAAATGAGGAACTAGAACAAAAGAAAATAAAAGAGGCTGCCGAAATACACCATCAATCCAAAGCAAAGAAAGTATGGAACACCATTACCGCGCCGGAAGCGAAACCATTAAGTCAAGTGTTTATCGACCTTATGGATATGTCAAAAGTTGCGACCAAGAAAGGTAATGCTAACTATAATTTCGGCTTAGTAATGATTGATGTTTATTCTCGCCGTGCTTGGATTGAGCCAATAAAAAACAAAACAACTCCTGAGGTATTGGAAGGATTAAAGAAAATGCCAAAACCGAAAAGGATTACATCCGACAACGGCAGCGAATATAAAGGGCAAGTCGCTGAATACTTTAGAGAAAACGGTATTCAACATACGACAAACGAAGTTGGCGACCACCGAACTATGGGAATAATTGACAGGTTTATTAGAACTATAAGAAATGATTTGAATTTTATGTGGGAAGTTAACGATGATTTCGTGTGGGTTCCTTTCATTTATGAAATAGTAAATAACTACAACAACACATACCATAATACGATAAAAGCTACTCCAATGGAGGTCTATGAAGGAAAAAAGAAGAACGACCAAGATCTATATAGAGCCGGTCTTATTAATAAGTTTCCAAAAGGGGAAACAGTCAGGAAAGAACTAGAAAGAACTGTTTTTTCTAAAGGGGACATTCAATACTCTAAAAAAGTGTATACGGTTAAAGGCCGTAAAGGCTTCAAATTGATACTATCTTCTGACGAGATCGCGAGTCCGCAAGAATTATTAAAGTCTAAGTCAGAAGAACAACCTGACGAAGTCAAGCCTCAACTAGCTGACCAAGTAAAAGAACTAACTAAAGAAAAAAAGAATAAACATTTATTAAAGGCGTTGGACATCAAACCGGAAAACATAAGGTCAAGTCCCCGTATTAAGAAAAAGAAAGAAGTGCTGGATTTATGAGTTGTTTAATCCTTTCCAGGTTTGACTTAGTAAATAGTCACAATCTTGCCTTAATCCTTTCCAGGTTTGACTGAGTAAATAGTCACAATCTTGCCAAGCTTTTTTTTGTTTGTAATTGGTCCAATATTGGCTTGCTTTTGAAACAAATAGTATCGACCGCTTGAATACTTTACAACAAAGTATTCTTTCACTCTTGCGACTGACTTGTGCTTCAACAACTGACACTCTACTCTGCCTTCTTTTGCCTCACGATACACAGTCGCAATCCCCGCAGCAGCATCAATATCTGCGTAATATGTTGGACCCTCAACCACCACATTAGGAGTTCTGGGCTTCCTGCCTCCACTCTTTCTTACTTTTTTTTCATCTTCAAGATCGAAAGCTTCGATTTCTTCATTCAACTAAAATTGAACACCATAAACTATGAGCATAAATCAAAAACACAAATTTCACCTCTTCCATCTCTTCATCCTCTTCCTCCCCTGCTTCTTCATCAAGTGGCTCAACAGGCTCCTACAATAAACAAACATAAGAAATAAAAACAAGATAGAATGATATTACCTTTGGAGGCGTTACAGGTGCTTCTTCAGGCTTCTTCTTCGGAGGCATCTACATAAACACACACAGAGGGACGATATGTGTGCTTATGTAGGGGCAGTTTAATGTCGTGCCCAGGACATAATATAAAAATTTTGGTTATGAAAATATATCCCTCATATAAAAATATATACAGCGGCGAGCTGTATTGAAATATATACAGCAGTAAGCTGTACCGACTACATCGGTAGATGTATTGAAATATATACAGCAGTAAGCTGTACCGACTACATCGGTAGATGTATTGAATTTGGGGCAGATCCGCCCCACATAATATTCAACTATTACCTGAACACCCTATTCATATTTCTCTCTCCCTCTACTACCTTTTCACTTATTTTATCTATCCTCTTCAACATCACACACGCCTCAGCAAACGTCGTTCCACTTTCAATCCTTCTTTCCATTTCAGCTATCTCTCCTGCTTTCAACATTCCCCTATTCCCTCTCCTCCATTGCTTCATCAAGCTCATCTCACTTTCAATCTTTCTCTTCTTTATCTTCTTTCTTCTATCATCCATTAAGTCTTCTTCGATATCATCTCTCTCCCTCTCTCTTTCGAATATCGTCTCATTCAGCGCATCTAGTCTCTCTTTCTTTTTTTCCAACTCTTTCTTCATATTCTCGATTATCATCTCATCTTTCTCTATCTCCTTCTCTTGTCTTATTTTCATTTCGTTTAGTTTGCTTAAACTATATCTATTAACTTGGAATTGTTCTTTCCAAGCATCTTTATCTTTCAAATTTTTCGGAATGAGATTTATGGACATTTATATGATATATTATGGTTTGTGGGTTGCGACGAAAAGAAAGAAACGAACGACAGAGCAAAAAAGCAAAAAGATGCGTCGCACAAAAAGTACGACGCGTCGCATCGAAGTATGGCTGTTCAATTCTATTTTATTTTTTCTATCTAACATAAACTTAAAAAAAGCAAAGAAAAAATCGCAAAACCCGTTATATTTCTTTTTTTCCAAATAGAAATCTTTGACTTGAACAATGTTAAAAAAAGCTACGTGAAATCATTTTATGATTTGTTTCCGTTATTTCCGACCGTTGCCATTTTGTCCCCCGCGGGCCGGCCGGAGTGTGTCTCTGTGTTGGCGGGTAGTATGTCGTGAAAAAGTGTGCCGAAGTGGCACCCTATACTACTTGCAGGCAACAGAAGGAATGAAAAAAAAAAGATGGTGGAAAGCATTTCCAAAAAAAGCACGTTACATAAGCAAACACATGCAATTTTGCAAGCACGAAACAAAAAATTGGTAGGAATCCGTATGGTATGTTGTGGGAAGCCAGAATATACAAAAATATTTGAATTTAGTACAGTAGACACAATAAAAACGCAAGAAAAAAGCACACAAAACAGACTTTGCTCTCAACTAAAAAAAATCAAAAACTTGTTTTGGACAAATCAATGCAGACGGCCCGGGAGGGAATGTGGCAATTTGTGGACAAATGTGACGCAAAATACGCAAAACCCCGGAACAAACAACTTTGCTGACGTTCATTAAAACTACTAAAAAAAAATTGAAGCTAATTAAAGTAGTTTAAAAGGATCATGCAAACTTTAATAAAACATAATTCGATTAAAATCGATTTAAAAGCGCACTTAACTTTGTTTTTGATGTTTAAAAAAACATATGCAGCAGTGAAGCAGAAGGCTGGCTGAAGCAGAACTTCAAGGCTGGCTGAACTGAGCAGCATTCAAAGCTGAAGCTGAACTCAGGTTCGGAAGCTGCCACTCTGCAACGGTGACCGAAGCTGAAGCTCGGACTGAGCTGAAGCTGCCACCGACTGAGCTGAAGCTGAATCTGAATCTGAATCTGAAGCTGAAGCTGAAGCTGAAGAGTGGCTGAAGCTGCTCGGAAGCTGAAGTTGAAGCTGACTCGGAAGCTGAAGCTGCCATGAGTACTGCCCGCTGCTGCCGCCTGATGCTGATGCTGATGCTGATGAAGATGCCACCTGATGAAGATGGCGGCTGACGAAGATGCTCGGACGAAGATCATGCGGCGGCTGATGCTGATGCTGACGAAGATCACGCAGCTGACGAAGATGCTGACGCTGCCGAAGATGCCACGGTTGACGAAGATGCTGACGAAGATGCCACGGTTGACGAAGATGCTGACGAAGATGCTGACGAAGATGCTGACGAAGATGCTGACGAAGATGCTGACGAAGATGCTGACGAAGATGCTGACTGACGAAGATGATAGGCTGACGCCGTTGAAGATGCTGACGAAGATGGAGGCTGACGAAGATGCTGACGAACTTTCAGATGCTGACGAAGATGCTGACGAAGATGCTGCTGACGAAGATGCGGCTGACGAAGATGCTGACGAAGATGCTGACGAAGATGCTGACGAAGATGCTGACGAAGATGCTGACGAATATGACTGTGACGGAAGGTGATGACGATGAAGGTGATGACGATGAAGGTGATGACGATGAAGGTGATGACGATGAAAGTGATGACGATGAAGGTGATGACGATGAAGGTGATGACGATAAAGGTGATGACGATGAAGGTGATGACGATGCTGGTGATGACGACGCTGGTGATGATGATGCTGGTGATGATGATGCGTGTGATGATGATGCTGCTGCTGATGCTGCTGCTGATGATGATTCTGCTGATGATGATGCGTGTGATGATGATGATACCGATGGTGATGCTGATGGTGATGCTGATGGTGATGCTGATGGTGATGATGATGGTGATGATGATGGTGATGATGATGACGACGATGATGGATGATGATGATGGATGACGATGATGGATGACGATGATGGACGACGATGACGGATGATGACGGATGATGATGACGAATGATGATGATGATGATGATGATGACGGATGATGATGACGGATGATGATGACGGATGATGATGATGATGATGATGATGACGATGATGATGATGATAGCATGGTGATGATGATGATGATGATGGTGGTGGCGGTGGTGATGATGATGATGATGGTGATTATGTTGGTAATGATGAGAATGATGATAATGATGATGATGATGATAATGATGATGATGATGAATTGATGATAATGACGATGACGATGATGATGATGATAATGATAATGATGATCATGACAGAGCCTCGGGTGGTGGTGGGGGTTGGTGGTGATGACGATTTGGGTGATGGTGGTGTAAGATGATGTTGATTGATGATGATGAAGAAGATGATGACAGCGACGAGGACGAGCACGGTGATGGTGGTTAAGGTGACATTTCAGATGAAGATGAAGTGGTGAAGGTGAAGTTGAAGGTGGTGGGTGAAGGATGGTGGATGTTGGATTATGAATCATGAATAAGTAGTAATCATTCATCTATTTTTCCTATTACAGTAATTACGCTTCCCACAGTCACTCATACCTACAAGTGGCAAGTTTTTTCTTATCAAAAGTGTGAAAGGGATAGTTGTAGTATGAAAAAATAAATAGTAATCATTATAAATCAAGAAAAGAACTGTATAGAGAGCATTGCTCTTAATAATTTATACTACTTTGTCCTGAGAGCATTGCTCTCAATAGTTACAGTAAATAATAAAAGTATAAATACTTACATGTGCTCGCAACCGTTTCACTGATGTGAAATTTTTTTACTGATTAGTCTTTATGTACTGATCTCAGTTCTTCCCGTTATTAAAGGTTATGCAATTATTAAATTAAACTCGTCGACAGCTCCAAAAGTTTAATAATATCTGAGGTGGTACTAGGTAAATGAATTGAATTATAACTAGCAATGCATTAACATACATGGCTTAGTGCAAGTGATTGAATCATTAACAAAGGTGGAAAGGAATCATTGACGAAGTTAATGATTTCTTATCACCTGTTCCGGATCCGGCACTAACATAAAATAGTTATTAGCTGAAATACTACTTAATTAAATAACAAGATTTACTTATTTGCAAGCATGACAGTAGTTTGAAATATTATTAATAATTAAACATTAAGTTCATCTGATATTAATAAAGCTGATTTTACAATGTCACAAGAGAATTTATTGCTTAATTTTACTTAGATTTTGATAGAGACTCATCCTGTCTTTTCTAATACGTTGCCCCCTCCATCTTTGCTTAGCCTGCTTGCAACCTTTACAATGTTTGTAGTGCCATACGTTGAAAAACTGCGAAGTCCAATTATGATGTTTGTTTGCCAGTGATCGTTCTTTGTGCTCCAAATCAGCTTGGTGCCAAATCAATTTATATGTGTATCCCTCGCTGCAGTTTAGAATCTTTACATTAAGGTTTTCTATGAGTTTTTTCACTTAGCCTTTTCTTCTCTTCTTTTAGGAAATACATGTATCCTATACCTGTTTTCTTTGTTTTCTCTTAGCTTACATGTTGGCTGTCTTGAACATGCACAAAACGTGCGTTTTTATGTTTGTTTTCCTTGTCCTTGTCAGCTTTGTTTTCCTTATCTGTCTGTGCACTTTTTTTTTCTACAACTATTTTATGTGTTTGTGTCAAATACCTTTCCCCTTGCCTTGCCCTGTGTTCCTACATTGTATTTACATGTCTCCCAAGTAATTCCCCCCTTCAATTCACATTTCCCCTTGCCACTCACGACATGAATGCTTGTATTTATCATTTTTTTGGTTTTTGTGTGTCTCTCCTTGTTCACATTCACCTATGTGCTATGTGTAGTCTTTTTTGCTTTTCTGTGTTTGTTCTTGTTGTATATGATGTGCTCTTGGAATCTGATGAGTTTTTATTTTTTTCAGGCTTTCTACATGCAGGCTGCGCTTCCTTTCTTCGGGCCCCCGAACTTCGCCGACTTGATGTCGGAGCGGCAACTCACCAACATTATGGAGGGGTGTAATAGGGGGTGGCCCGCCGCTGTGCGCGGGGAGGAGTATGTTGTCACCTTGCGCCGCTTTGTGAACAATGCCTGGCCCCAGCACGTTGGGGGGGGGGGGGGGGGGGGGGGGGTCTCGTCCGGCCATCCGTGCCGATCGTCCGGTTGCCCCCCCCCCCCCCCCCAACGTGGCAGCCCCGAACCCCCAACCCGGCCCAAAACCTAAAACAAAATTTGCAAATTACCAGGATTTATTTCTGTTACCTAAAACCATCCCAGTCGCCCTGGCCCGCAGGGCTTTAGGCCAGACTTTAATCACAGCCATAACGTTGAGGCGGGGAGCGAAGTCAAACCTGGACTTTGCCAACGTCTCAGACTTCGACCACCCCCCGAGTACAGTCAGAGCCATGTTTCAAGGCACGGGCATAAATATTTTCAAGGACATAGTAAAGGATGACCCAACCCTGCCCTTTCGCGGAGTAATAGCTGTAGGGTTCCCGGATCTGCATAATCTGGCGGTTGCCATCACGGGGCAGCCGCCAGATGTCAACATGGACATTTCTATATTAACTGCATACAGGAATGCGTTGTGGCGGGTAGCCACAGTACTGAAAGCTAAAGCAGAGGTTAAAAAAAAAAAAAAAAAAAAAAAAAAAAAAAAAAAAAGGAGCCCAGCAGCAGCGGTTCCCCCCCCCCCTCCCCTTTTTTCAAACATTTTCTTCTTCTTCTTCTTCTTCTTTTTCTTCTTCTTCTTCTTCTTCTTCTTCTTCTTCTTCTTCTTCTTCTTAGGATGCCAAGGAGGAGCTCAAGGAGGAGGGCACCTTCGTGCTGGTGGCGACGTTCCGGTGGATTCGCTACTGGCGGGTCACCGCGTTCAACGACATCATCGTCAACGTACCCCGGTTTAGGCCGGGGTACCACAAGTTGGTGGTGATGCGCTGGGTACTCTCTCTCTCTCTCTCTCTCTCTCTCTCTCTATCTATCTATCTATCTATCTCATTCTCTCTCTTCTCACCCCCCCCCCCCCCGCAGGACGAGGAAGCTAAGGGGACGGAGGGCCCTGGGTGGCGGCTAGTATTGCTCTTGACCAGCGGCCGTGGCTGGTTTTACCTAAACCGCGATGAGGGAACCCACTGGGGGAAGCCCTTTTACCCCTCATACATAAACAGTCGCCCCCCCTATGACATAGTTCAGGGTCCGGCGCAACCGGGAGTCAGAAGGGAAAAAATGGAAACGGAAGCCCTGTCCCCCTTGAGCTTTGTCTGCAATTCCTCAGCCCCCTTGACTGCCAGCCATGCAGAAATGGGGGGCTGCTGCTACGTGACTTTGTCCAATCCCGCCTCCAACAGTATGAGAAGCGAGTTAGGGAGGGGGAGGTGATGGTAGAAAAATGCAAGTTAACTCTTAGTGGGAGTAGGGAGTGCGGAGAGGGTAGCTAGAGGAGGAAGAGGAAGAGAAGGGGGAGGGGGGGGGGGGGGGTTTGGTGCTCACGCCGTCGCCTGGGGTGTTATTCAATGTTTACGATGAGGAGGATGAGAGTGAGAAAAAGAAACATGAGAAGATGGATAGTCGAAAAGAGAAGGGAAGGAGGAAGCAAAGGTAGATGGGGAGGGGGAGAGGGAGGGGGAAAGAGGGGAGGGGGAGGGGGATGGGGAAAGATGGGAGGGGGAGGGGGAGGAAGAAGATGAGCCCCGGACCCCCTGCATGCAAATGGATCGGCACGTCGAGCGCCTGCTCGAAGTGAACGTCGACACTGACGACGACGACGACCCCGAGGTAATTCATGCATGCATATATACATACATACATTTCATGCATGCATATGCATACACATATATACACACACAGGAAGAGATCGCTGCCCCGCCCGCGCCCGCCCGCGCCCGCACCGCGCACCCAGTACTTGCGGCCATCTATGCGGCGGCTGTAAGCGGCAGTGGAAGCTGGACCACCCTGCTGCGGGAGAAAAGCGTCGCGGGCCCAGCAAGGGCGCCAAAGCAGCAAAAAAATATAAATCCATGAAAGAGCAGTACGCAGAAGCAAACGATTGGGTGGACCCAGAGGTCCACCCCCCCCCCTTTTTCTTTCCAAACATTTTCTTCTTCTTCTTCCTCTTCTTCTTCTTCTTCTTCGTCTTCTTCTTCTTCTTCTTCTTCTTCGTCTTCTTCTTCTTCTTCTTCTTCTTCTTCTTCTTCTTCTTCTTCTTCTTCTTCTTCTTCTTCTTCTTCTTCTTCTTAGGTTCAAGCGGCCCGCCGCCGCCGCCGCAACGCAGCGGCCTCAAGCTCAAGCTTCCCCCCACCCCCCCCCCCCCCCCCCCCCGCCCCCCGCTCCCGCGGCCTCAAGCTCAAGCGGCCTCAGTGCCAGTGCGCCCGCCCCGGCCCGTGCTCTTCCACGCATTCGGGCTGGCACCTTGGCGCTGCAAGCAGCGCTAGGGCCCGCCAGCCCGTGAGAAGCTTGTCTTCTCTCTCTCTCTCTCTCTCTCTCTCTCTCTCTCTTTTTTTTTTTTTTTTTTTTTTTTTTTTTTCTTTAGGTGTCGCTGGCTTCAGCATCAACTGCAAAATCGATTTTTAACAATAAGACATTTTTTGGATTTGTTGCTAGGAATTATTGTATATTAATGAAATGTTTTATTATAACTACTTAACTTTTATATACGGAGGCCGGTTTAATATTAATAATAATGAAATTGTATTAATACTTGAATAAATTTATTAATAATACAAAATCCTCATCCGCCCACATCCTCTCCTTGCTAAGACCGATGAGGTCTAAGTCAACTTGTGCTGCAGCGCGGCACTCTTCTTCATGTTTCTGAAAAGGTTTTGTACACATAGTAATTAGCACAAATTGAGCAACGGAACTTGTAGTCCTTTTTCTTGTACCCCCGGAACTGGTGCTCTTTGACGCGATAGTTAGCCTCAGCGGCCTGTAAAAGCTCTAACATCCACGTATCGCGACGAGTGTTACGCTTGAAAAAAAGCTGTGAATGCATGTTGTTCACTAGCTCTAGCGAATGGCAAGAAAAACCAGTAAATAGTTCCGTGAGCCTTCAAAAAAAATGCGATATGATTAACGGTAAGATGCACGTATGGAGTAATGAAGTCCGGATCGAAAGTACCGTAAGGATATACATCCTTCCGGCGCATAACGGGCCCGTTCTCACCTCTCCTCACTTCCTTCCCATCCTCCCGCCAGTAAACGATATCGTTTGGTTCACCGCTTCTACCCGGTGACGTCAAATATTAATACCAAGTCCCATCCTCGATGAAAGGATGAGGGGGCCTGATATTTCATGGAAGTACAACGAACGAGTTTTTTTTTGCCACAAATCCGCTTCCGCATGCGTGAAAATACGAGGATTGTTGATTTTGCAAAACTGAGTCCACCAGCCCGCGCAAAAAGTCTTAATATTTTTCCAGCGGCCAGGGCAGAAAATAATTTTAAAATTCAACTTGCCTTCGTAAATTTCCGTCATAAAACGTCGCAGCGCTACCCCGCGATCAAGACCTGTTCATTCATGGCCTTTTTTGTCACCATTGTACCGACATTTCAAAACCGAAAATTACCTTTCCATTCCTACCGGTTGTACGTGCAAGTACAGCTTTGAAGTGCGCGAGTCTTGCGTCAAGGGACGCGTACGGGGAATCAGGCGGAATGTCCAGGCTCCAAGGGACACGAGGCTTTCCTGTCAAAATCTCTCGTATAATATAATCGGTCATGCGGCCGCACACACGCAACATCATGTGCAGCAAGTCTGGTATGTGTCTTTCAAGTGGGACGAAAAGAAAAAGTGATTGTGCATGTTTTTTCCCGGGTTGTGATGCATCATCCGTGCTCTTTCTAGTCACACCCCACTCTACCTCTAAATCTGCTCTATCGTCTAAATGGCATGTGCACAAAAAACAAGAGTTATCGGAAAGCAGACTTCATGTCACCTGTCACAAAAAGTTTAACCTTATAATGGCGGCCGGTGTCCGGGGATGTCCATCCAATATTTTCGAGTTGCTCCAGGTAAGCTAAAAGCTCACCTACAAGTTATTAATAAAAATTTATATCAATAGTATTAATAAATAAAACTAATTCAATTATTAATAAAGTCACAAACTAAGTGACAAATTTACTCACAGAAAATTACGAATAACTTAAAAGGAGAGTGTTTTATTGTTAATAACTTAACGGAAAGAGAGAGAGAGAGAGAGAGAGAGAGAGAGTGAAAGATTTGGGAAAATCTATGTGGAAGCGAGCTAATGTTAGCTTCCTCATAGATTTTCCTAGTAAGCGAGAAGCAAAAAGAAAAAAAAAAAAAAAAAAAAAAAAAAAAAAAAAAAAAAGAGGTTTGACGTTAACGTGGGGGCAGATCAATAAAGAACTGGCCGTACGCTAACTTCAAAAAAAATTAGAGCAACAACCGCTCTTACTGCCTTAGCAGTTCTGCCCCCTCCTTATGCCCCCACGTTATGTTACCTGCGGACTGTTTGAGCTCCTCCAGCTCTTCCCCGCACCTAGAAATGAGGACAGGGAAGATCCCCTCTTGACTGGTAGGGTGCGGAAAGCCCTGCACCAATTTCTTTTCAGCATCAACTGCAAAAACCTTGATCGCCCGCAGTACTGAATTGAGAGTTGCCCCAGTTTTCTTCCATCCCCCCCCCCCCCCACTGGTATCATCAGCGTATCGGCTTCCCCTCCCCTATCCTTCAGCCATTTTGCTTCCAACTCCGTTAGAATCGTGTAGACATTCGCACTCGCAGATAAACCATCTGCTGAAACCTTGAGATCGTACTTTAAATTGATTTCTTTTGTCAGTTCTTTTCTCTTTTCCGCCAACTACATCACACAAATTGCTATGACAAGACAAGAAAAAAAGCAAAGCTGACCTTCTGGCCAGACAGAAATGGATGCTGGACTGCTTTCAACAAAGTCCGAACTTGCTTAACCGACATGACATTGCAATCCATGTGCAGGAGTGCCTGGTATGCTAAAAATAATATCTGCTATCTCTTTCTCGTCAGGCAGGGCAGCATATTTTTTATACATGTCTTTCACCATTTCATCATAATCATTCACCTCTGCTTCTGTCAGCCTATGCTCCTCACCTAACATTCGCCTAACCCCTACCACAGCCCCACACCTCTGCTTTCTCTGTCTTCTAGTCTGCTTGGACACCTCTTCCTTTCTGATCTTGGGCACCCTACACACTAGCACTATCTCTTTCCCCTTCACATACTTATCTATTATACACCTATCATCTGTCTCCTGCCACTGCCACATCTCTCGCAGGTATGGCTCTCCTATTCTACCCACACGGCCATCCGCATCTGGCACTTTTACTGGCGTCATCTTCTCCCTCTCTACACCCCCCCCCCCCCAGTACTCCTTTCTGGTCATATAATGCACTTCAGCCCCTTTGGGGGT
>WBZZ01006183.1:55000-60000 GCA_019918135.1 Paulinella micropora
GGGCTGGAACCCTGTTTAGCAAGTGTGACTAGGTTTTTTCATCGGGATTTCCCTCAAATGTGTCACAGTCAACACTCCAAGGCAGATTTACTATATCTGAGGCGTACTGATGCAGCTAATGGCATATCCTCAACGGACATAAGCCTCCAATACCCTTGTTCGAGGTCCTCCACCCCCCCGTGAATAATAATAATAATAATAATAATAATAATAATAATAATAATAATAATAATAACTAGGGGCTGCGCCAACACCTGAAAGGATGGTTTACCGGTGCGCTTCGCGCACAAAACCCCACCAGCCCCACTTCTTATCACTTTTTGGAGGGCCCCCCGAACCACCCGTCCCCCCCCCCCCCCTCCCGCCACTTTTCCCTTCGACAGGGTACGTTGAATTGCCGGAGGTGCCGCAAAGGGCGCCTGGTGGCGAAAAAACCTCAATTTTCATGTATGGGTGCCACCCGCGACCAGAACGGGTACTTGCAATCACAGGGCTTGGGTTCCCGGGGGGAGAGCCCCCCGGACCCCCCCTTTCCCTTCGACAGGGTACGTTGAATTGCCGGAGGTGCCGTAAAGGGCGCCTGGTGGCAAAAAACCTCAATTTTCAGGTGTGGGTGCCACCCGCGACCAGATCGGGTACGTACAATCGCAGGGCTCCCCCGGACCCCCCCTTTCCCTTCGACAGGGTACGTTGAATTGCCGGAGGTGCCGCAAAGGCGCCTGGTGGCAAAAACCCTCAACTTTCAGGTGTGGGTGCCACCCACGACCAAAACGGGTACGTACAATCACAGGGGTTGGGTTCCAGGGGGGAGAGCCCCCCGGACCCCCCCTTTCCCTTCGACAGGGTACGTTGAATTGCCGGAGGTGCCGCAAAGGGCACCTGGTGGCAAAAAACCTCAATTTTCAGGTGTGGGTGCCACCCGCGACCAGATCGGGTACGTACAATCACAGGGCTGGGGTTCTCGGGGGAAGGGCCCCCCGGACCCCTCCTGCCCCGTCGACAGAGTACGTTCAATTGCCGGAGGCGCCGGCAAGTACTCCCAAAAAACAAGGAAAGTTGGCATTCAGGACACTCCCCTAACGCAAATATTTGCGTGAATTCCAAAAAAAATTATATTAGCATCAACATCGAGTCTGAGGCTAGTCACCCTGCCAATATGAGCTCCCAACTCCTCCTGGTTCACACAAACCATGATTTATTCCGACGAGGGTGAAAAAGAAAGGCTAAAAAACAAGGAATTTTGGCATTCAGGACACTCGCCTAACGCAAATATTTGCGTGAATTCCAAAGAAATTACATCAGCATCAACATCGAGTCTGGGGCTAGCCACCCTGTCAATATGAGCTCCCAACTCCTCCTGGTTCACACAAACCATGATTTATTCCGATTGGGGTGCGAAAAAAAACAAGGAATTTTGGCATTCAGGACACTCCCCTAACGCAAATATTTGTGTGAATTCCAAAGAAATCATATCAGCATCAACATCGAGTCTGGGACTAACCACCCTGCAAATATGAGCTCCGAACTCCTCCTCGTTCCCACAAACCATGATTTATTCCGACAGTGGTGCCGATTGGGGGGGTGAGTGGGGGTGGGTGGGGTACACAATTTTCATTTTTCCCCCTCCCCGCAAACCCCCCACCCCCTTCTCCAACACATTTCAGGGATAATAATAATAATAATGATAATAATGATAATAATAATAATAATAATAATAATAATAATAATAATAATTAATAGTAATAATAATAATAATAATAATAATAATAATAATAATAGTAATAATAATAGTAATAATAATAATAATAATAATAATAATAATAATAATAATAATAATAGTGCTTCTCTGTTAATGGCTGATGCAAATCTGCACATGCGCCTCCATCGTCTCACCCGTTAGGGGAGTACGAAGAATTGACGATAGGCTCTAATGACACCCCCGCAAGGGCAGTTCCAACACTTCCAGACGGACCGGTATGTTCAATGAAAATACTGGTGGCACCGACGGGAATCGAACTGGCGACAGGGCCCAGATGGTAGAACTTGACCACTGGGCTATCACGGTGTCCAAATAATAATAATAATACTAGTAATAATAATAATAATAATAATAATGCAGCGGTGCATCTGCCCACCTTGTGTTGTGTTGTGTTGCGTTGTGATGTGTTGTGTTGTGTTGTGTTGTGTCGCGTTGTGTCGCGTTGTGTTGTGTTGTGTTGTGTTGTGTTGTATTGTATTGTATTGTATTGTATTGTATTGTATTGTATTGTATCGTATTGCTGGTCCTTTTATCATCATTGTGGTTATTATCTCTACTATTATTATTGATAAGTTCATTACCAGTAGGGCGGTATGCCTGTCTACCGACTGGTCATTTTATGATGATGGCATTATTATTTTTATTATCATCATCATCATCATCATCATCATCATCATCACCATCACCATCATTACTGTTATTATAAAATACTGGGTCGGTCATGGACCAGTACGGTGGTACACCTGTCTACCTAATGTTCATTCTGTAATTATTATCTTGATAACACCTGTCTACCTACTGTTCATTCTGTAATTATTATCTTGATTATTTCGACTATTATTATTATTGATAAATGGGTCGGTCATTGACCAGTACGTCGATACGCCTGTCTCCCTACTGGTCCTTCTATTAGTACTTAACGCAATCGCAAAACTGCGTGCATCAGAGTACACCTACCTACCTACCTACCTACCTACCTACCTACCTACCTGTTTCTCTATCTATCTATCTATCTATCTATCTATCTATCTATCTATCTATTTATCTATCATGAATCTATCTATTCATCTTTTTCACCCACACCTGTGTTTACATACATACATACATACATACATACATATTTAGCATAATGCAATCTTATACATGAGAACTAGTACAGAATCACACCTACATACATACATACATACATACATACATGCATACATACATACATACATGCATGCATACATACGTAACATACATACATGCATGTTTACCTGCTGGTCCTTATACCATCACCGTTTATTATATTATCATATTACTATTATTATCATTCACAGGTATTATCATATTACTATTATTATCATTCACAGGGTAGGTCATGGACCAGAACGATGTATGTATGTATGTATGTATGTATGTATGTATGTATGTATGTATGTATGTATGTATGTATCCTGTGTACCAGCTGGTCCTTGTGTTAGTTATTTGTTTATTTTGTTATGATGAGATATAGGCTGCCGCTGATCTCAGGTGCGCATGCAACGAGGACAAGATGTCTATCTAGTTTTCCATCTATCTATCTTCCTTCCCCCCCACCCCCCGCCCCTTCCCCCGCCCCTTCACCCTCTCCTCTCTCTCTCTCTCGCTCTCTCTCTCTCTCTCTCTCTCTCTCTCTGCCGTTTCTCTGTTGCAGGTGAAATCTCAGGTAAGCATACGACAAGGACAAGAGGTAAGCAAAGAGAGAAAGAGAGAGAGAGAGAGAGAGAGAGAGAAAGAGAGGGGGGGGGGGGGAGGGGGGGGGGAGGAGAGGGTTCGGGAGGAGAAGGGAGGGGGGGGGGGGGGACTTACTTACTTACTTACTTACTTGAAATACAAATATGATACATGTATATCTCTCTTTCCCCAGCTTTTGCAGCTTTGCAAGCTGAAGGCAGAATCGCCCATGCATCGCTGGATCACTCGCTGCTGTGCCTGTCCCGTCCTCAACTTTTACTCTCATCTTCCCACATGCGCGCTCTTTCCTGCCGCCCTGCCGGCCACCTCACAGGTACTGGTTTCAAGAAGAGCTGTTCACATAGCCAACAGATGTGACGGGATATGCAACATACTAGGTTTCCATTCGAGATAAAATGAAGCGAGCTTTGTGGTCAAGCCGTGGTCTGTCTGGTCTGTCTGGTCTATCTGGTCTATCTGGTCTGTCTGGTCTGTCTTGTCTGTCTGGTCTGTCTGATCTGTCTGTGTCTATCTGTGTCCGTCTGGTCTGTCTGGTCTATCTGGTCTATCTGGTCTGTCTGGTCTGTCTGGTCTGTCTGGTCTGTCTGTGTCTATCTGTGTCTGTCTGGTCTGTCTGGTCGGTCTATCTGTGTCTATCTGTGTCTGTCTGTGTCTGTCTGTGTCTGTCTGTGTCTGTCTGTCTGTGTCTGTGTCTGTCTGTGTCTGTCTGTGTCTGTCTGACTGTCTGAGTCTGTCTGACTGTCTGTGTCTGTCTGTCTGTCTGTGTCTGTCTGTGTCTGTCTGTCTGTCTGTGTCTGTCTGTGTCTGTCTGTGTCTGTCTGTGTCTCTGTGTCTGTCTGATCTATCTGTGTCTGTCTGACTGTCTGTGTCTGTTCATCGCCCGCTGCTGCGTCTGTCCCCTGCTCAGCTTTTACTCGCGCTTCCCTACCTGCGCCCCGTTCCCTGCCCCCCTGCCCGTAGGTAGGTAGGTAGGTAGGTGAGGTAGGTCGGTAGGTCGGTAGGTCGGGAGGTAGGTCGGGAGGTAGGTCGGTAGGTAGGTAAGGTAGGTAAGTAAGGTAAGGTAGGTAGGTCGGTAGGTAGGTAAGGTAGGTAGGTAGGGTAGGTAAGTAAGGTAAGGTAGGTAGGGTAGGTAAGTAAGGTAAGGTAGGTAGGTAGGTAGGTAAGTAAGGTAAGGTAGGTAGGGTAGGTAAGTAAGGTAAGGTAGGGTAGGTAGCTAGGTAGGTAGGTAGGTAGGTAGGTAGGTAGCGCCAACCCACAGGTTTTGAAAAAGTTACCACTGAGGAAACATGGTGGTTTGCAAAGCTAGGTAGATTTTCGAGAAAACCCTTTCGGTAGAAAAACTAATATGACAGATCTCAGAGTGGTTAATGCAAAAAGAAAAAAGGGAGGAAAGAAACAAATCAAAGTAAGTGTTGTGCTTGTTTGGGCTGTGGCAGGTGCTTGAGTGGCAAGCACAGGTTCCTACACCAGCTGTGCGAGTGCTGGGCAAGTTCGCTCGGGGCGGACTCCCAGCAGACGACATGGT
>WBZZ01006183.1:70000-75000 GCA_019918135.1 Paulinella micropora
CTTTCCTTAACATCATCCGTGCTCCTGCACTACTTCTGCGACACGTGAGAGGTGGTACACGCAGGCTCAACACACAGCTTGCTTCTCAACTATCCAGAGGAACTGATGAAAGCATTTGGACTGCTCCCTTCCCAACTAGTCTACCTGACAGCAAAGAAGAAGAAGGCAAGCAACATGAGACAAATCCTCCTTCCACCAGCCACCTCAACCATGCCATAAGGCTCGCAGAAGAATTAGCATCATCCAGTACTAGGAATCTGGGAAGAGCTGCCAACGTTCTAACTAGTCCTGGACTCTTGCTGCCAACAGTTCCTGTTATTGAGCAACTAAAGCAGTTACATCCACATGCTCCTGAACAAGAAAGCATACCAGCCCTTCCACATGATGCTCCGAGACTCATCATAGAGAAAGAAGCTATCCCGCCGGCACTGCTTCGACAGTGCACAGGAGCTTCACCTGGACTTAATGGTTACACTTCAGAGATTCTCTTTGCATTATCTAAGGATCCAGAATGTCTTAGAGGCATACATTCTCTCGTTTGTGCTGCTATTGCGAATGGAGACCTAACGCCCATAGAACGCCTGTTTCTCTACGCGGCACCTGTCCTTGCTTCCAAGAAATCCCATAACGCAAGACCAACTGATCCTCCCCGCCCAATCAATACAGGCTCACCCCTTATCAAGCTGGCAGCAACCATTGCGGTCGCGCATGTTCAATCTGAGTTCCACACCATCTTTCCCAGCATTCAATTTGGGGTAGGCTTCCCAGGCGGACCAGAGGCTGCCATTCATAGCTCCAATGCTCATCTGCGGAGTCATCCTGATCATGTTATGCTTAGTGTAGACTTCGTCAATGCTTTCAATCTACGACATCGAAGTGCTATCCTGAAACGAGTCCTCGAAACTCCCCAGCTACGACCAATCTGGCGGATCATCTTTCAAGCTTACTCACAACCCTCTCTTCTTCTTGTTAGATACAATGGCTCTGTTCTAGACTCATTCCTATCTCAATGCGGAGTCAAACAGGGCTGTGTTCTTGCAAGCCTACTTTTTGCACTCAGCGTTCAGCCTATCTTTGAGAACTCTCTCTCTCTCTGGCAGCGCTGTTGGAGTTGCTCTCATTGATGACTTTAACATCATCATCGGCTCTCCTTCCGACGTGGCTGAATCGTATGGCAAACTGCGGTATCTGCTTGCACAAGACAACGGAGACTTACAAATCTCAGTTCCAAAACTACGCCTCCTTCTACCACCCGGCGCTACTTTTGTATCGAGTCACCTTACTCCTTTAGCTTCGTTACTTCTTCAACTTGATGCTGATCATGTCTTCCGTGGCTTCATGCCCACGCTTGGAGGTGTGGTACTCCTCTGACACTGCAACGGAACAAATCGCCTCACTTCAACCTGGATCTGCTATCAATACTCTTACCACGTGCTCTACTCATGCAGAAATGGCACTTGGTGTCGCTTCATGGGCTCTTGCAAGAGCTGAATCTCATGCTCCTACAATGCGTGCACTTCTTCATCCCGGTTTATCAACTGCTTCAGCTCTTGCCATACTCAACACGTGTGTTCAAAGAAGAATGAGTTACACTATGCGCGTCCTGCCTCCTCATCTGTCTATGCGGGGACTACATCACTTCGATAACCTGACTTATCGATGCTTTGTGTCCCGACTGGGTATCAGTACTCCCCTACCTCCCTTGGCACAATCACTTATCCGCTTGCCAGGAAGATATGGAGCCTGTTGCCCGCAACAGACATCCCTTCTAGCACATGCTGCCTACAGTTCCTCACTCATGCTAGCTATCTCTTCGCGTGCTATCCCGGAGCAACAGGATCCTAGACGTTTGCTTACTACTAATGGAGACTTTCTCACTGACTCCTACAACTCTTTAGAACGGAATGGTGTTCCAATTGCTGACATCAGGCCACTGCTCACGCCTGGCATCATCCCGCCTACTCACATCCAGAGTAGATTTACTCACTCCATCTACTCCACACTACGCAATCGGCTGCTTCTGCAAGGAAGAGATCAACATGGTCCTGCTTTCCCTGCACTAATGCTATCGGCTGCCCAAGAAGGAGCTCGTGCACTACCATTCTCAACAATCCCAGTCAATCCTGAACTTTCGCTCAGAGACGCTGAGATCGAAGCTGCACTCTTAGCCAGACTGCCCCAAATCCCTTTGTCTGGCATTCCTACTACTGGCGTCAACTGCCCTGGTTGTCAACAGCTACTTACTCCCGATACTGCTACCTACCACTTTCTCACAAGAACTTGTTCCGTAGGTGGAGGGGCTATCATAAGGAGACATGATCGTTATGTGAAGATGTTGGCCACTTTTCTTCGACGCTGTGGAGCAGTCGTCGAGATCGAGCCTGACCATCTACACTTTCAAGATGCGACAAGAGAGCATCTTGATCTACGCGTTTGGTGGCGTCCTGCTAATATGAGTCCTCCTGATGCACTCATTGATGTTAGTTTCGCTTCACCAACTGCTCAAACTTCCCTGAGGCTAGCAGCTACCACTCCGCTTGCTGCTGCATCTCAGCGTGAACTCATCAAGCATCGCCAGTACGATCAATTGGCTATGGCTTCCAACACAACACTAGTTCCATGGGTTCTTGAACCCACTGGCGCTCTTGGTCGTGAAGCCTTGGGTTACCTTCGCAGAGTGCAAGCGTATTACGCTAGCGTGGTTCGAGGGCTACCAGCTGCGCGAGACACGCTCGCTGATGCTATGCTTGATGATTTCCCTCGGAACCCACGTGGCCTCCTACCCTACTTTCGAGGCAACGCGCAAATCCTTGACTTAGCAAAGCGGCGCTTTTGGGATGCACCGCGACGCTCTCACTGGCTTAGTAATAGTTCTTCTTTCTTCTTTTGTACATAGTCTCTTATTCCTTTATTCTCTCTTTCCTGCTCTTTTTCTCCCCTCATTTCTTCCTTTTTTTCCCTCTCACTTCTGTCCAGTCTTCATATCTACTTTCTTTCCCTTTTTAACATTCCTGTTTCTCTCCTCATAAATTCTGTTCCTCTATCATATCTATTTCATACTTTTCTTTTCCTTCTCGCTTCTTTCTACAAACATCGACTTACTTACGCTCTGACTTTAGTCTCTGTACAATTTTGTTCTCATTAAAACAAGAAGAAGAAGAAGAAGAAGAAGAAGAAGAAGAAGAAGAAGAAGAAGAAGAAGAAGAAGAAGAAGAAGAAGAAGAAGAAGAAGAAGAAAGAAGAAGAAGAAGAAGAAGAAGAAGAAGAAGAAGAAGAAGAAAGAAGAAGAAGAAGAAGAAGAAAGAAGAAGAAGAAGAAAAAGAAGAAGAAGAAGAAAAAGAAGAAGAAGAAGAAGAAGAAGAAGAAGAAGAAGAAGAAGAAGAAGAAGAAGAAGAAGAAGAAGAAGAAGAAGAAGAAGAAGAAGTAGAAGAAGAAGAAGTAGAAGAAGACGAAGAAGAAGAAGAAGAGAGAGAGAGAGAGAGTAGAAAAGAATGACAGGAACAAACCACAAGAGAGGAGAAAAGAATGACAGGAACAAACCAAAATGAGGAGAAAAGAACGACAGGAACAAACCACAAACAAAGTAGTAATCGCCATCGGCCTGAGAAAAAAACATGCCAAAACCAAGCCCGAGGGACAAGAAGAGCGGGAAACGGAAGCGACAAAACACCGAGACGGGAAAGGCAAAACAATCATTAGGACTATTGCAAATGAATCGACGAATGAAAAAACATCGCAAGGTTGGTCTCTGTTCACCGCTTTTTAACGTCACTGAGTGACGTTAAAAAGCGGTGGAAGGTGGGGTGTCCGGTGGGGCACCCATCGCTGCATGTGTTACACTCTGTTCACACAAACACTATTTTGCTACCCTCTTCCTATGCTTGCATTCCCCTCCAGGTTGTTCCCTAATAAGGACGAACCTGGTTTGGGGTTTCTATTTGCTACTCTACCACTACCACTGCCTAGATTCTGCCTATTTCTATCCTATTTAGACTCGAAATAAATTCACAACGGATACACCCAATAACTAGAATAACCATGTTTCATACATAATAATACACACCGAACCATATGCAAATGTCACCGCACATATATACAGAGTACAACGGGTATTCCTGGTGCGTCTCCCAGTTGCACCACCCTCAACGAGATAAACAGAATAAGGCGATAAAACATATTCATAGGTAGGTCCGACGTTCGATCACATGATACAACACGATCTATCCTACTCCTAACACAACCCACCAAGGCGAGAAGTCACCCAACGCAAGGAAGCAACATATACATAGATTGTATCAATTATAAACACGCACAGCATACAACATACATCCCTCAACAACACCCCGTGGCCGAATGCAGACTGCAAAACTCACCAACGCATGCACACGTTAGTTAAGCTACACAGAATGAGTGTCATATAACACAGCTCCTACCTAAACAAATAACCAAGACACTGTCAACCTCATTCAAAATGATATCATCACATAATGCAAACGTATCAGCCAGTGATGACCATCACAATCTAAGTATGCACAACAACCACCAGACACTCAGTCAAGACATAACACTCCCACAACATCTCATTGAACAACCACACATCACCCACACTGAAAATGACTAAATACATGAAGTAGACAAATCAATACATCCACAGCACTACTTCGCGTTAAGTCATCGATCAATATGCATAACGTCTGCAACACAGAGTAACACACACTCGCAAGGAGCGCATAAGAGAATTGTACTAACTTCCTTCACAACACATCCAAATCCACATAATTCAACCCACAGTAGCACCTGACACCAACAAACATCCTCTCAGCTTATAAAGGCACTCCCCATACAGATACGATCATCACCTTCCCAAAGTCACTCCCACTCACCACAATAAAACCACCCGTACACAACTATATGACTTCAAACTCACACGCTGCTAGTAATCATTCATAATACAGACACTCCAATCCCTGTTATAACACATTAAGCTTCCACATACACAC